>JAVKPL010002730.1:0-100500 GCA_032173675.1 Gastrolobium villosum
ACTATATTTGCCTCTTTACAAAAAAATCTTTAAGAATTGTTTTTTTTTTTTCAAAAGTTAAAATTATTTTGTATTAGATTATAATATTAAAAAAGTGTTTTTAAATTAAAAAAATTATGTGAATGTTTAAATAAAAAATACTTTTTACATATAAAGTTACGTTTATTCTAAGAGGATCAGGATGTCTAACCAATGGTCGGTAATTGTATCTTGGATTTGTACTCTCGAAAGGATCTATGGATGAGACGCTACAAAAGGTGGCAGATCACTGTGCACAATGGTAATAGTGTATAGAAGAAGGCGTGAGGTGTTTGCATAGTGACAGATAAGATAGTAAGAAGTTCAGAGAGTGTACCTGGTAGGTTTAACCCCTTATTAATATAAGGGTTACCAGCAGGAGTGAGATTCTAGGCCTCGTGAAGAATATTAGAGGCCTAATATTTGATTCACTAGTATATAATAAGATTGATATCTTATCTGATGTGGTTTTTTCTTATCTCTTTGTAGATGATAATCTATTATGGGTTGTTAAGATATGGGCTCATAAAATAAGCTCATAATAAATTGTGAAAGAATATAGACTCTCAACAAAATATCATATCATTCATTCAATTCATTTTCGTAATATCATTGTCCTCATGTATATGGTCGAGAACATTATCCCTAATGTTGGCTATCTCAAACAAATTAGTAGTGACAATTTTTTACACAATTCAATAATAAAATTTGAACCCAATACAATTTTTATATTTGTGTTGATCAAAAGTTGATTCGAACAAACTTTGGTTATTTTTGTATTAGGGTATTCATGTTCATATTATGTTTGTGTTGACCCGTAATTTATCCATTTAAATGTTAAAGTTATATAATTTTATATATAGCTCCATCTAATTCACTTTAATTTTATGATTTGAGTTTATTTAAATAATTTTCATTCAAAAAGTGAAATTGACATATGCTTTAAATGTAGAAGTTTTTTTTTATGCCATACTCACATAAAAGAGAGTAGGTCTCACATTCATATCATATAACCCACATAATAATCGTGTTGTGTTAGTATCGATGGTTTTGACACAAACCATGCTCATATAAAAAATATTCATATTTGCATCAAATTCGTATCGACCCAAATATGATCCACCAACCCATGTTGCCACCCCTCAAACAAACACCAACACATAGTTTTTAGTGTATATTTGAGGCAACCAAGTGTCGAGCTTCATTGTCATTGAGGTTGCTGGTGTATTTTCTACTTGGTTGTTATAGATGAATTTTCTTATATTTTTTTCATTTATGCTTTCGTTGATGGTCTTCGATGCTTGGCCCTTAAGTTCTTTAAGAGCACAATAGCCATAAAAATTCACCACTTTAAATGTTATAGAAATCAAACAAATTAATGGCATATATGTAATCTAATTACTAACAATATGACTAAACACACAATTTAAGCTAGCCATAATTGGGTGTTATAATTTACAAGAAATATTTTTTAAGGATAATGAAACCTATTCATATACTACACATAAAATAAGTAACTACATAATATGCGAAATCATAATCAATTGCGTACCTCTTGAAGTCATTTCAAATAAACATATAACACAACCGTACATTTCAGGAACAAGGTGTTGCACTTTGATAGGTGTCAAAGGTGAATAAATGATAAATTGAGAAAGCAATACAAAAGAAACACTTCTAATATTGAAGATTGAGGTAACTGGTTACAGATTATCAAGCACGAATGCAGAAATACAACGGAAATTAAGAGGAAGGGAAATGAAAACTTAAAATAAAGATAAATTCCTGAGCTATTCAAAAGGCTTAGGTTTCTCTCCAAATTCCAAGTCCAATCCAAGGTTCTAGATATCCCCCAACTACTTCCCCTACTTATCTCTCATTCTTCCCTCTAAACTCTTCTAACTGAATTCTATTGCTTGTGGAATATTCCTCTTCAACTAACTCATATAGGAAGGGTCGTATCAAAAATCTCCTCCTAAACTCTCACTTTGTCTTCAAGGTGAGAATCAAGCTATTGAATCCCCTTCCCGGGTCCTACTGCTGAAATTTAAGGATGAATTATTACATAAAGCAGTATAACCTCCTTTGAAATCTCATCCATAAAACAAACAGGTCTCTTAACTATTATAGAATTGGTATTTCTTGTGATAAACCCTTTTGTTGGTAGATTGTCTAGTGGTTTCAAGTAGTCAGCCACTGAATTAGACAAATGTATATTTGTCTTACCATAAACATGCAAGTACTTCAAGGATATATCAAATGGTTCCAAGAACCAAATTCCATTACTCTTCATAGTCAAACTATAACATCTTGTATTTCTAAAACATATATTACATATTAAATGTAGATTAAAGGATAGGATTAGTGAAAATCCTGAAATTAAGGTCAAAACACAAAGGAAGGGTAAAATGGTAAATTGTCAAACACGTAACCCTAGGAAAGTAAAATCGAGTAGGAGGCCTGAAATGAGAAAACTAACCCTGGAAATGGATTTAGAACGAAAAATTGAGTGGTTAGGCAAGTTTCTGGAAATTTGATGAATAGTATTTTTACCGGTTAAAAATATTGCAATACAGTTGCACCGTAAAGCATGCTGAATGAATTTTGAGTTCTAGGTTTGGATATAAGTTATAAATGGTATATAGTCATAGGAAATATGATTTCTGGTGAAAATTGATGGAAATTAGAGTGTTTGGGGAAGCGTGCCCACATCGCTCATACAAGCTTAAAACTGAGATTTCTCCGAATGACCAGAAAACTCTGGATTCATCTGATGAAGGAAAATTAGCGGACAATGGTTAATGTTAAAATTTAGAGTTTCTAAATAGTTTATGAAATTATGGACGTTTAGTGGAATAGGCGGGAAATTTGAATTAATTTGAAATGCGTGAGGTGGCGGTGGGACCCACCCCACTTAAGTGACAATATGACAACATCTCCATGTCACTATTCACTCATCACTTTCCCTCTTCTCTCCCTCAAACCCGCGGACACCCCCTCCATGGCCATTTCCTTTGAATTTCTCTCCTCCTTCAAACTCACTCAATACTAATTCAAATCCAACAAAGTCTTACATCAAATTTTATGTAAAGGACCTTCCAAACACAACCATGGTGGTTTTAACCCTTGAAACCCACTAGTTTGAGAGAAGTTCCCCACCCAAACCCGCGGCCAAAGTGTGTAGATTTATGTTCTTGGAGTTGATTGATCCTCCAATGCTTTGATATGTTGTGGAGGAGCCCAAGACCTAGCTTGTGAGTAAGTTTCAACACATTTTATTGGTTGAATCATGAATTTGTATTTTGGTGACCTAGAGCTTGCATGCTTTATTGATGTAGTTAGAGAGCTCAAATTGAAATTGTCTATTACATGAAAGTGGCTTAGAATGATGTTTTAAAATGATAGAAACTATAAAAATTATGGATGAATTATTTGGTAACTTAGGCAATTTTGGAGTTGATTATTCATGACTTTGTGAAATGACTTGGTTGTAGAACTGTGTAATTGAGTTGTGGAGTGTTTGTATGAGTTAACAATATGATTGTATGATGTGTGGAAGTGTTAAATTGGATTGAATACCCTTTGGTTGTTGGGCTTAAACATTTTGGCCATGGTAGAGTGTGTAGGGTGTGATGATGCAATAATTGCTTCATGGATTGTGTGATTAAAAATGGTGATTAAATGAGTTGTGTGTTGAGTTGATGCATTGGAAATTGAAGGAAAAATACTTGGAGTGTGTGAGGGTGTGCATTCGAACCAATTAGGGAAAATTAGGAAAATTGGGGCTTGAATGGTTTTAATTAAATTGAGGACTTGAATTAGTGTTAGGGTAAGCCTAAGAAACCATGGGAACTATGAAAAACAATTAAGAAAATTGTTTGATAAATTAGGCCTAAATGGCCGAACCTATGCATGTGGGGAGTGGGCATTAGGTGCTTTGTAATGTTTGTTAATTGCACCGTGTGTTGATAATCCTCGTGTGATCACTGTAAGTTGCCTCCCACGGAAGTGAACTTGGAGCTTTGAGCTTGGTGGATAGCCTTTTGTCCTTGACCAAAGGGATTTTGGTAAGTTGTCATGATTATATGCATGGATATTTACTGAGCATGTATATGTTGTTGGTTGTTTTCAATTGAAATGGGAATGTCCTATGTGTAGGCATTTCTAATGGTACCAAGCTCGGTGATGCATTTAATTGGAGCTGTCAAGTGAAGGAGATTAATCAGGTAATCCCTTGGTAGTGTGCTCCACCATGCCCCTTGAGCGTAGTGGTTGGAAGTGTATGTTAGTGGTATAGTATAATATGATCATGCATATTTCTATGTATAGTGGTACATAGGATGTACTGTGTCTCTGGCCAGTAGACAGTTGCCTTCGGGCGTTACAGGCTTCCACTGGATATGTCTCCATGAGGGATTTCCAGTTGACCTGGGGTCGTGGTGTGTCATCCGTAGAGGAGCACACTAGGAAGTCTCGGGTGTATATGGATGGAGGGTGCCTTGGTTGATGTTCTGGGAACACTTCCTTGGATGAGAACCGGCAGGCTATATGTCGGGGCCAATAGGCCGGATGTTGCGTGGTTTTGGCATCGACCGTTCCAGCTTCATCGTATTTTATTCCCTATGCTCCCCTACTTCACTATATCACTTGCTTTATCCCGTTTTGAAAGTTATGGTATATTACTGGTATGCATCTGAGTGAGCCATTGGGCGGAGTAATCTCCAAAACCTCTGGGTTACTGAGATATATTCGTATATCTCACCCCGTTTTGGGAATTTTATTTCAGGTAGTAGCAGCAGCACTGGAGTTGCGGTAAAGAAGCCTATAGGATGAGCTGATGGACGTAGTGTGTATTTTGCATTTTGTGATCATTTGGCCTAGGCTAGACTTGGGACATGAACATTGTATTGAGTTAGGACTATTCATATTGTCATCTTTGTTCATATCACTTTTTGGCTAAGTTTAGCTTATGTTTGTTTACAAAAAAAAAAAAGTTTAGCTTATGTTTTACCATGTTTTCATTTTGAGATTTATTTGTATTATGTCTCTAGAGGAATGTAAATTGTAATTTGTAACATTGAGACCTTGTGTAATATTGAAGCATGCTATATGATGAAAGGCCCATAGGCCTATTATAGGATATGAATTGTGCTTTTTGTTTCAAGAATGCATGCAAATGGATATTGTGATTGAAATGAGTTTAACTTTGAGAAAGTAAGCATGGATTATGTATATTGATCAAATTGATTATAAATTATGAAGGGTTGTAAGAGCACCAAGGTATTGTTGGTCCTTGAGTTCCACCCATGTCTATTAGGTACCATTTGAGGTTATTATCACTTTTACAAAAGTGGGACATGTTCGAAAAACAAAGGAGATGCTGCCAAAATTTCTAGAAATTGGCAGATTTTGAGTGAACGTTGGGAGAGCATATCTCCCTCCACAAAATTCCAATAGGGGCTTGCCATACACCGTTGTGAAGCTTGAGATGTCAAATACCTTGTGTCAAAATTTGAGAACCATAGGAGTAGAAGGATGCCATGTAGAATCCATAGAACACATACTGGCCAAAACTCCCCTGCACTAGGGGTTGTCACTGTTTATTTTTGGGAAAATTATTACTGCTTCATTTCTGGGTCAAATTAGGTGCATGGTATGTCAAATTGAAGCTTAAGATGTCTAGCTTACTATATAAAAATTTGATAGAAATTGGTGAAGTGGTTTGTTCAGAATAGTTCATAGAGTGAAGGCTGTTTGGGGTTGGTGACAGATTTTCTTGTCCAACTTGAAACGGTGATAACCGGAGCAAACAAGTACTTCTTGGAGCGTGTGATAGCTTGTTAGAAAGATAATTAAGTATAGAATAATATACTAAAAGATGAGAGGCGCGCGACAAGCATATTATCCGCAGTAATTAAAATACTGAACCATGCTTGGATAGTCAAGAAATGTAAAAGAGAGATTTTGGCTAAGTGGGTTTATGGGAACCCCTTTGTGATTTGAGAGAAGTGTTATATGATATCTAGACAATTTATATTATTTCCGTAATTAGTTTTCAGTTACAGTCACAGCTTGTATTTAGTATGTTTTATTATTGTTTTAAATGCTCGCGTAATAAAAAGGAAAAAGTTTACTCGCATTTTTTATAAATGAATTGTTGTGATTGTAACTGCGCTTAATATCATAATCAATGTTAATAATACCATTGTAAAACAGGCTGTTACAGAAACCAAGTACAACAACACTCTTTTCAATATTGTTACCCTTCCAAACCAGCGTGCAAAATACATCCAACTATGCGTGTAGTCATTTATTAGACATGTTTAATAATTCTCCAACATCTTTTGATATGGTATAGAAGGTAAGCCAGAGACCAACATCTTGAAACTCGATGATCAACAATGTGGTATTATTATCTTCATTATTCTAACATGATACTTCCTCTAGACCTCCTTTGAAGTACCTTCGCTAAAGACTTTCAACTAATCCTTCCAAGTAGACATTATCATCCTTTACAGCTGAACAACTACTATTTATTCTAAGAAAATTACAAGATTGCTTGTAAATCGGCTGATCTATGATAACAATTTTGTTTGTAATAGGTTGATGTTGCTGCTCAAACTCTTATGCCTTCTGTTGTTCCTAGGAAGATGAATCACCTTCAAATGTGTAGACTAGTCATGCATTTAAGAAACCAAATTTTTTTAAATGCAAAGAGCTGTCAAGTAAAGCATTTTCTTCGAATCTCTCAAAGCTAGAATCAATCAACATTTGTAGCCCATAAAAAGAATGGCAACTATCCGATCTGGCTTTTGAAAATTGATGTTGTACATCCTAAACATCACCTTTCTCCTTAAGTAATGGAACTAGAAGATAACAGTAGTGCCTTAAACAATAACTGGATTCAACCAGAATGGTATGACTCTTTTCATACTGCTCCTCAAAAGATAAGTGGCAAACAACATGGAATCGAGCAGATTAAGATTTGTACTTGCACTCAAAATGTAGCAATTAAAGCATTGAATGAAGGCTGATGATGCAAAATCGAGAATAAAAGGTCTATGATTCATACAAATTTGGTGGAAATTAGTTCCTCTAACATTATTTTCTTTCTCAGCAAATTTGGTGCCACTAGCACACATATTACGCATGACATATCAAGCAAGTGAGATAGTGAAAGTTTCGAACCATTGGACTCGTTACCCATAAAGCCCATTTGAGATTCTCTATTTCCTGCCCAACCATTCATAAGGATTTTCCTCTCCACTTTTGTTAAAGTTAACGGCTTCTTAGATAGAGACCAAATATTTTAGGTCTAATTAGGTCACATATAGTCTTTAACCCACAAATCCAATCTCTCTTTAACGTAAAGGCAGATAGGCTACTAGTTTGGGCTTCGAACGTGATGAAAGTAATTTGGGCCTGATAGCCCATTATGTCAAAAATTAGGCCCCATTTCTCAAATCTGTCATTTTGACCCAACTTTTCTTCATTTTTCCTTAGCACCATATGCAACTTTTGTTATTCATAGCTGCATTCCACCTCTTTCTCAAAAAATTCCAAGTTCGTTGGCTCTAGTAAAGGTGGTGGATCGATTACCACCACCTATGGGTGTGTTGTCTCTCCCACTGATGCAATTTGAACCTCCCTCATATTCCTTTGACTTTCACTTATTATTGTACATGGCCATTATTTCGCCTTGATTTCTCCTATTTCTTTGAGTTTCAACAGCCACTCCTTCGATTGTAGGGTTCTTCTCAGTGATTTTGATCTCCTCCTTGTCAACTATGCGCTTTGTCATAGTAGCCTATGTTTCTGATTTTGGAACCGCTGATTTTGTTGAGAACTAGATCGGCACAAGGGCCTTTGTGCAGAAGTCAATCAACAAGATCTGGATATCAGATCTCGGCAGTACCTCGGCCTGAACTTTCACCAGGTCGGGCAGCGTAGTGGAAAAACAAAACTCAAAGAGGAGAGAGAGAGAGAAGAAGAACACAACCAGATTTTAATGTGGGAAAACCTTCTCCAATGAAGAAGTAAAAACCCACGGGACGTAGTCCAGATAAAAAATCCACTATGAAAATAATGGTTACAAAGAATCAAAATTCACCAATGTGGTTGTTAAATCAACCTCTCCAACAAAGGTGATAATCAAACTACTCTAGAGATGTTTCTCTCAAACTCTCTCTAGAGATCTCAAATACAAAGCATAAAGCTTTGCTCAAACAATTTTCTCTCAAATATCTGTCAAATGAAATTCTCTCATCTTACCTAACCTCCACCCATAACTAATGAATATATGTAGAGGAGGTGGAAATTAGGGTTAGGGTTTTTGGAAACCCCTCAAATGGGCTTGGGCTTAGCATTGAAGGAGGAAGCCCAACAAATCTCCCCCTCCGACTTCAATGTGTCGGCTGCAGCATCAACCCGGCTCCTTCACAACGGTCTTCAAATTTCTTTGCTGGAATCGGCTTCGTTATCATGTCGGACCAATTTTGGTCAGTGTGCACCTTGAGGAGTTCAAGCTCTCCACCTTCCACCACATCCCGGATCCAGTGATACCTCACATCAATGTGCTTAGTGCGGGAGTGATAGGTCAAACTCTTCGCAAGATGGATTGCGCTTTGATTGTCACAACCCAGCTCGTACTTATCTTGATCATGGCTGAGTTCCATGAGGAACTTCTTCATCCACAACATCTCTTTGCTTGCATCAGTCGCGACAATGTACTCAGCCTCAGTTGTCGAAAGTGCAACACATTTATGAAGTCTTGATTGCCAAAAGACAGCTCCTCCGGCAAATCTCATCATGTATCCTGCCGTCGACTTCCTTGAGTAGAAACCTCCCCCTAAATCAGAATCTGAGTAGCCTTGCAACTCGGCTTTGCCTTCTCCAAATCGGAGACATAAGTTGGTGGTACCTCGAAGGTACTTGAAGATCCACTTCACTGCTTCCTAGTGCTCTTTGCCGAGATTTGACAAATACCGGCTTACCATTCCAATAGCATACGCTAAGTCGGCGGATTGGTACGGGACCTTCATCATCTCATCTTTGTCTTCATCAGATCTCGGACATTGCTTCTGGTTCAGTTTTATGTGTCCGGCTAAGGGGGTGCTCACTGTTTTGGCTTTACCATGCTGAATCTCTTCAATATCTTCTCAATATACTTCTCTTGACTTAGCCACAGTAGCCTTTTCTGTCTATCTCAGATAATCTTGATTTCGAGAATCTGCTTTGCAGGGTCGAGCTCATTCATTGCGAATGACGAGCTTAACGCCTTCTTTAGGGCGGCTATCCTCGATTTGTCTTTCCCTACAATAAGCATGTCGTCAACATATAACAACAATATTAGAAAATCTTCGGCCTCATACCTCTTCACAAATACGCAGGGGTCGGCTTCTGTCTTCTCAAACTTGTGATTAGTCATGAATGATTCAAACTTCTTGTACCATTGCCGAGGTGCTTGCTTTAAGCCATAGAGGCTCTTCTTCAACCGACATACCAAGTCTTCTTGGTTTGGAGCTCGGAACCCCTCAGGTTGTTCCATATATATTTCTTCTTCTAAATCACCATGAAGAAATGTTGTCTTCACGCCCACTTGTTCTACCTCGAGGTCCATCGAAGCTGCAATGGCTAACACGGTTCGGACCGAGGTCATTTCCACCACAGGAGAAAAAATCTCCTCAAAGTCTACTCCTTTCTTCTAATTGCGGCCTTTCACTACAATTTGGGCTTTGTATCTCGGCTTCTGCCTGTTCTCTTCATTCTTAATCTTGTACACCCATATATTTTTCAGAGCTCGTCTTCCTTCTGGCAACTTGGTCAGTTCATAAGTCTGATTCTCGTGCAGAGACTTCGTCTTGTCTTGCATTGCCTTTTCTCATTCTACTTTCTTTGAGCTCGTCACAGCCTCATCATAACTCTGAGGCTCACTGTCTTCAGCTACAACGGTGTATTCATCAGATGGGTGTCTGTAGAGGGTCTTCTTTCTCGAGTTGGATATCTCGGCTGTTCTTCAGCTTGAGAACCCGGTTCATCATTCTCATCCTGGATCTCATCATCAACTCGAACCTCAGTATCTTGGTCATCATCAGCTTGTTGCTGGTCATTAATTTCTTCATTTTCTTGATTTTCTCCCCTTGCTTCAGCTCGGACAAGAGGGATGGGTTGTTCATGTCTGACAGTAACCCGGACTTTGGGCTTCGAGATGTCATGAATGGTCTCATCTTCATAAAAGATCACATCTCGGATTCTCACGATCTTCTTATTGATTGCATCCCAAAGTCGACACCCGAACTCACAGCTCGGCGAACCAAGATAAATGCATTATTTAGTCTTCGCATCAAGTTTTGCCCTTTCATCTTTAGGGATATGCATGAAAGCTCGACATCCAAACACCTTCAATTGATTATAGGCCGCTTTTCGACCTGTCCAGACTTCTTCCAAAATTTCTCCTTCAAGTGGCCGTGATGGTGAGAGGTTGATCAAGTCAACAGCAGTTTTGACAGCTTCTCCCCAGAATGATTTCGGCAATCCGACATTGGATAGCATACTTCAGACCTTCTCTTCAATAGTCCTGTTCATCCTCTCAGCAAGTCCATTCAATTTTGAAGTCTTAGGGGGCGTCTTCTCAAGTCGGATCCTGGCCGCTCTGCAATATGCATCAAAAGGGCCACAATACTCACCACCATTATCAGATCGGACCACCTTCAATTTCTCGCATCTTCATTTCAACTATAGCATGAAACTCTTTAAAGGATTGGAGTACCTGGTCTTTAGACTTCAACAAATACACCCACACTTTGCAGGAGTGGTCATCAATAAAAGAAATAAAATATTGAGCTCCTCTAAGAGATCTCTCCGACATGGAGCAAACATCAGTATGGATGAGGTCAAGAATATAACTGCGTCTTCTGGGTTGATCCGGTTTCACGAAAGAAACCTGGTGCTGCTTTCCAGCTAGGCAATGCATGCAACTTTCCAACGCTTGGCCTTTCAACCCGGTCAGTAATCCTTTCTTATGTAGGATCTGGAGCCCTTTTACGCTCTGATATGCGATCAGCATATATGAAATTACAAGACAAAAAGAAGAAGAAAGTGACTCAATCGATGCAAGAAAGGCGAAAAAACTGTTAAAAAATTATCCAAAGTCTGAATATCAGGTGTTACATTGAGTTTGTACTGATCTCACAGGAAAGATGCAGTAAAAGAAGTCAAAAAGGATAAAGAAGAGCTAAAAGCCCATGCTGCCAGCGCGGGTATGGCGCTCACAGCGTGGGAAGCAAGAATCTGGCAGAGGCTCCCGCGCTGAGAGCGTGAGATCCGCGCTATCAGCGCGGGAGATCAAAAAGAGGCAGAACCTCCCACGCTCACAGCGTGGGAGGCGCGAAAGATGAAAGTTCAATTTTTGAAAATGAGGTCAAAGTCTTTTATAAATAAGAGACTCAACCTCATGGAGACACACACCCAAAAACCCTAAAGAGGCAGATCCGGCTGGAGAAGGAAGGAAGGCGTTCTTCGTGTTCGTCGTCCCGTTCTTGTACTTTTCTTCTATTTTATTTTCAGTTCATGTTGAATTCAGATCAGCGTTCATGATGTTGATTGGCTAGATCTATTTTCTGTAGTCAGGGTCATGATCCCTTTGTGAACAATTGGTACAAGGATTGAATCACTTTATGTGTTGATTTTAATATACTTCATCTTTATCTTGTGCGTATTGATATTATTTCTGTTAGATCTGATCAACCTAATAGGGGATGATATTCTGGGGATTAGGGTTCGCAATAGGAATATTGGAATGCTGATTTTGAAAGGAGATAAAGATGACGATTCATGCATGTTCTAGGAATAGACTTGTATGAATTGCAGTCGTGGGATTTATCTACATAATGCTTATTTTCATGCGGGATTACTAAGGGATTAGGGTTCCAATTGAATTAAAGGGTTAGATCACCAAGGGATTGGGATCTAACTAATTATTTTAAAGATGATAATTTGTCTGAGTTGTTAATTTCGATAAATACTGTGAATCAATCCAAAGTAAAATTGGGAGCAATTGGTGAATGTACCCTGGCTACAGTACTTTTCTCACTTCTTTTACAAAAACATTTCCTTCATATTCTTATTTTAAATCTTTTTCACAAAAACCTAAAAACAAGTCTTTTACTTTTTAAATAGTTACAATATTTGTGAAACCACAAATCGATTCATCTAACTTAAGGGGACTGGTTATAGTAGTAATTGATTTACAATCCCTGTGGAGACGATCTTACTTATCACTTTTATTACTTGGAACGACGGTACACTTGCCGAGAGAGCATCACGCTCATATAGCTGAGACGCTTGTGCCACAGCTCCAAGCTTGGTTCATCTCGGACAGAATTGGCTTCTCTGCCATTGATATTTCTTTTCATCACGTACAAGGAGCCCTCCTTCTTACCTCGGGCAACAACCAAGTTTCCCTTGGCCAATTTCCATCTCACACTGTCGAAGTAGTTCACTAACCCGTCATCATCAAGTTTGCCTACTGAGATTAGGTTTAATCGCATGTCACGAACATGCCTTATATCTTTCAACACAAGTGGCACCCAACATCTGTGGTCAGGGCTACATCACCGACACTAACAATCTTGCCGGTCACTTGATTTCCCATCTTCACAACTCCAAAATCACCACCTCGGTAAGAGGAGAAAAAACCTTTGTGTGGAGTAACGTGGAAGGAGGCACCAGAGTCAACAATCAAGGTGCAGTCATCATAGGCGACATTCAAATAATTATCCTCACAAAGGATGAATATCTCGGCATCCGGGTTGGCAGCCACCGTAGTGGTGCTCTTGTCTTTCCCCTTATTGGGAATAATCTGATCCGGCTTTACAGAGCCGTTCTTCTCATCATTCTGCAGGGTCCAGCAGTCTGGCTTCTTATGACCTGTCTTTCCACAATAAAAGCACTTCAACTCATATTTCGGCTTTGACTGACCTCTAGACTTTCCTCTTCTCTCACGATCTCGGCCCCGGCTCTTGCTTCTACCCCGGGAGTCGGATTTCCCTTTGTTCTCAGCAACGTTGGCCTCAGACGTGCTCGAAGTTCCTCGTTCTTTTCTCCTGGATTCTTCGCCCAGGAGGCTGTCTGTCACAACATCCATCTTCAATTTTCCATCTGGAGTCGAATTATTCAAAGTCACCACCAGAGTATCCTAGCTTTCTGGCAGCGAGCTAAATAGCAGCAATGCCTACAATTCTTCATCAATCTTCGTACCATCTTTTGACAGCTGATTCACAATACCTTTGTAGGTGTTGAGGTGTTCTATCATGCTCATGCCGTCCTTGTATTCCAGCTTCACAAGTCACTGAACTAGGTGTGCTTTGTTCCTGGGAGTCTTCTTCTGAATCAAGGACTCCAACTTCGACCATAATTTATACGCATTCATGAACTCGGACACGTGCTCAAAGAGGCTCTTATCAATGTATTTTCTGATTGTAGCGCCTTACGACTCTGGATTTCCCATTCCTTATCAGTTTTGCCTGCCGGTCTTTCATCAAGGATAATGGGCTCATGTAAATCTTTGCAGTAGAGATGATCTTCCATCATCGGTTTCCAGTAGGTGAAATTGTATGCGGTCAGCTTGAACATATCTCCATCATGGGTTATGCCACTGGTCTCCATCTCGTCTCCCTCAGAACCCGTCGAACTCGGGCTTTGATACCACTGTTGGGAACTCGGTTCCCTCAGATCGGCTCAGGGGCCTCTGTGTGGAAGTCAATCAACAAGATCTGGATCTCAGATCTCGGCGGTACCTCGGTCTGAACTTTCACCAGGTTTGGCAGCGTAGCGGAAAATCAAAACTCACAGAGGAGAGAGAGAGAGAGAGAGAGAGAAGAAGAACACAACCAGACTTTAACGTGGGAAACCTTCTCCAATGAAGAAGTAAAAGCCCACGGGACCTAGTCCAGATCAAAAATCCACTATGAAAATAATGGTTACAAAGAATCAAAACTCACCAATGTGGTGGTTAAATCAACCTCTCCAACAAAGGTGATAATCAAACTACTCTAGAGATGTTTCTCTCAAACTCTCTCTAGAGATCTCAAATACAAAGCATAAAGCTTTGCTCAAACAATTTTCTCTCAAATATCTGTCAAATGAAATTCTCTCATCTTACCTAGCCTCCACCCACAACTAATGAATATATATAGAGGAGGTGGAAATTAGGGTTAGGATTTTTGGAAACCCCTCAAATGGGCTTGGGCTTAGCATTGAAGGAGAAAGCCCAACAGATTTTGCCTCCTCCTCCATGATATCTACATCCTTCTTTTCCATGTTCTTTGATTTTACCATCATAAGAATTTTTTGCAATTGTAACTCTGGAAAGTTGGGTCCCACATCTTCATCTACTAAACATATCTCAGGCTAGTATCTTTTTAGAAACACCTTAAAAAAATCCGCCAACTTGCTTTTTGATTGAGCCAGCTTCGACATTTGTACCAGTTGTACGAACATCCTCTAAGCCCTTTCACCGCCTTTGTCAACTTCTTATCTTCTTGGATTCTTTCTACCTGGAAATATTTTTCCAGATAGATTAGCCATCCCCAAGCTTCATCGTCTTATCTATAGAACTTTGGGACTTCCTTTTAGGTCTCAAGCAATCCTTCAACAGTTACAGAGCTTTGTCCAGGCACAACAATTTTTTTTTTTCAAAATCATCTTATGGATTCTCTCTTCTTAGCGTGGCCATGGTTCACAGAGCTCCCAGATCGGAAGCTCTGATACCAATAGATAGGTAACCGATGTGAATACATGGTAAATTGAGAAAGCAATAGAAAAAAACACTTTTAATATTGAAGATTGAGGTAACTGGTTACAAATTTTCAAGCATGAATGCAGGAATACAACTAAAATAAAGAGAAAGGCAAATGAAAATAGAAAATAAAGATGAATTCCCGAGCTATTCGAGAGGCTTAGGTTTCTCTCCCAAATGCATGCAAGTCCAATCCAAGGCTCTAGATATCCCCCACCCACTTACACTTCCCTTACTTATCTCTCATTCCTACTGCCAAACTCTTCTAACTGAATTATGTTAACCATGTGATACATAACCCACAACCAGTCGTGTTCAGATTTAAATTTTTTACTTGTAAATAAATATGTCGTGTTCGAATTAGAAAATTATATTTGAGGCAAAGACTTTGACATTACTTGAACTCAAACCGCTTGACATATTTTATCACCCCCAATAATATGATTAGAAAGAACAAACATTTAAGTTCTATATAATGCCATCATCGTAGCTGCTAAAATTATGACATGAACTCAATCCGCTTGACATATTTTATCACCCCTAATAATATGATTAGAAAGAACAAACATTTAGGCTCTATATATTGCCATCATCGTAGCTGCTAAAATTCTTTTTTCAAGTTTCATTATTACTCTTAGTCCACATTCTCTCGTGCACATACACCACATGCTTTCTCTTCCATTTACGAAGTTAATTTATTACAATGTGCAAGACTTAAAAAAGGTATTTTAAATATTATTGAATTGTGAATAAAACTGTATAAGAGTACTCTACTTATAGAGTACAGAAACGTCTAACGGGCCAAGCCCAAAAATAATAAAAGTAAAACCTAGAGAAATCTAGATCCTTCTAGAGGATTCTAAATAATTAAAAATAAATAAATAAGAAAAACTAACTTCTAATATTTACAACAAATAAATAAACCCTAATATTTACAATAAGAAATAAATCCTAATATTTACAATACTCACCCTCAAGCTGAGGAATAAATATTTATCATTCCTAGCTTGCTAGTAAGTTCTTGAAATCTTTCTGAAGGAAGTCCCTTTGTCAATAGATCAGCTAATTGGCGCCCAGTGGGAATGTATGGAGTGGTAATTAGCCCACTATCAAGTTTTTCTTTGATAAAATGACGATCGACCTCAATATGTTTAGTCTGATCATGTTGAACTGGATTGTGAGCTATACAAATGGCGGACTTATTATCACATAGCAGTTTCATAGGTCCCTCACATTTTATTTTGAGATCATCAAGTACAATTTTGAGCCACAATAACTCACAAATGCCTTGGGCCATAGCTCGAAATTCAGCTTCTGCACTTGATCTGGCAACCACATCTTGTTTCTTACTTCTCCATGTCACCAAGTTACCGCAAAGAAATATGCAATAACCAATAGTAGAACGTCGGTCAGTCACAGATCCAGCATAATCAGCATCAGTGTAGACTTCTAAAGATAGATTGCCATCCCGTCGAAACAACAATCCTTTACCAGGAGTAGCTTTAAGATACTGAAGAATTCTCTCTACTGCCTGCATGTGCTTCTCTTTTGGATCGTGCATAAACTGACTAACAACACTAACGGCATAAGCCAGGTCTGGTCTAGTATGAGCCAGATAGATCAATTTCCCAACTAATCGTTGATATTGTCCTTTATCAACTGGAGGACTCTCATCTTCATAGCCTATCTTGTGATTCTGCTCAATAGAAGTATTAGAGGGTTTACACCCAAGTTTTCCTGATTCTTTAAGAAGATCAAGAACATATTTCCTTTGGCTGATGAAAATCCCTTTCTTTGAATGAGCTACTTCTATCCCTAGAAAATATCTCAGTTTTACAAGGTCTTTGATTTCAAACTCAGAGGCAAGCCGTGTTTGCAGAATCTGTTTCTCCACAGAATCATCTCCTGTGATAATAATATCATCAACATATACAAGGAGCACAGTAAGCTTCCCATTATGGGAGTGTTTGAAGAAAATGATGTGATCTCCTTGACTCTGTCTGTATCCTAAGGTCATCATAACCTTAGTAAACCTTCTAAACCAGGCACGAGGTGACTGCTTCAATCCATACAAGGCCTTTTTTAATCTACAAAGTTTATTTTCTCCCTTTACAGAATCAAAACCAGGTGGGATTTCCATGTAGACTTCTTCTTCTAACTCACCATTGAGGAAAGCATTTTTCACATCAAATTGATTTATATCCCAATTGGAATGGGCAGCAAGGGATAATAAGACTCTCACCGTATTCATCTTTGCAACTGGAGCAAAGGTTTCTTTGTAATCAATGCCATAGGTTTGAGTGTAACCTTTGGCCACTAATCGAGCCTTGTATCTTTCAAGAGTTCCATCAGAATTATATTTTAGGGCATAAACCCATCTGCACCTTACTGCTTTCTTTTCGTTGGGTCTATCGATAACCTCCCATGTTTTATTTTTCTCTAACGCGTTCATCTCCTCTTGCATGGCTTGAGCCCAATTCCCATCTTGCAGGGCTTCATGTACTGATTTTGGGATTGCAATAGAATCTAGTGCTGAAACAAAACTTTTGTACTGCACAGAAAAATTAGCAGAGGAAACAAAGTGGGAGATAGGATATTGAGTAGAAGAGGAACAGGAGGGACAAGTTTTCTTGTGACAAGATCTTTTTCCTTTTCTAAGAGCAATGGGCAAATCATTAGAATCAACATTAATGGGTAACTCATCAGAGGTATCATGATCAGAAATATGAGATTCAGGACTTACCAGAGGTTCAGACGATTGAGGTTGCTGCTGAGGCAATGTGGGCTGTGTTATAATCTTTCGTATCTCTGGTGTACTTGATGTATCAGTCATAGGAGAATCAATCACAAGAGGATCAGACATAGACACATTAGGGACAGGAACAATAGGAAGAGACACCGACACAGATGAAGGAGTAGACACTGAAGATTCAAATTCAAAGAAGGAAGGTGATGAGTCTTCTTGTGAATTATTCTCCCCCTAAAGATGAGGACCTTGGAAAAAGGACTCAGATTCCTGAAATGTAACATCCATAGAAACAAAAAATTTCCGACTACTAGGGTGATAATACTTATAGCCTTTCTTATTAGGAGCATATCCAAGGAAGACACATTTAAGAGCCCTAGGATCCAACTTACTGTGATGCTGTTTATGAATATGAACAAAGACAACACATCCAAACACTCGAGGAGGAAGGCTTTGTAAAGTGGGAACAGAAGGAAAAAAAGAAGTCATTGAGTGAATAGGACTTACATTATCGAGAACCCGAGTGGGTAGATGGTTGATCAAGAATGCTGCAGTAAGAATGGCATCTCCCCAATAGCATTTAGGTACATGTGTTTGAAACAATAAGGCACGAGCAACTTCAAGAAGGTGATGATTCTTTCTTTCAGCAACCCCATTTTGTTGAGGGGTGTCTACACAAGTAAGTTCATGAATCATACCGTGATTTTGTATAAATTGGGAAAAAGAGTGATTAACATATTCAGTACCATTATCTGTCCTTAGTCTTTTGATTTTTTTACCAAATTGAGTCTCAATCATTTTATAAAATTGAAAGAACAGTTGTGGTATCTCAGATTTTTCACGCATTAAGTGAATCCAAGTCACACGAGTGCAATCATCAATAAAAGAAACAAACCATTTATTACCAGAAGAATGAGAGACCTTAGAAGGACCCCAAAATCAGAATGAATAAGATCAAAAGGTTCAACACTTTTAATATTACTAGAAGGAAATGACACACGATGATGTTTAGCAAACTCACAAACATCACAATGAAAAGACTCAACAGATTTAGACAAAAACAATGACGGAAATAAAGACTTGAGTAAACTAAACGGAGGATGTCCCAAGCGCTTATGATGAAGCCAAATCAGAGAATCAGCAATTGACTGGCCATGTGACAGCAAGATGTGATCGGTTACTTTATTTGCGGCAGATTGTGACACCAGATAGTACAGCCCACCGTGCTCTTTAGTACTACCAATCGTTTTCCCCGTGGCAAGATCCTGAAAAACACAATGTGTAGGGAAGAAGGTTACAGTACAATTCAAATCTTTTGTGATTTTATGAATAGAAATAAGATTCGTGGAGAGAGGAACATGAAGAACATCTTTAAGATGTAAGGACTGCTGTAAGTTTATGTCACCAGAACCCGCAACTGATGTGTATGAGCCAACAGCTACGGCTATTGTATGAGTTCCAATGGTAGGATGATAAGAAGTAAAGGAGTCAGCACAACAAGCCATATGATCAGTAGCACTAGAATCAACAACCCAAAATGTTTAAAATCATTACGTGAAGAAAGAAAAGAATAAGTTTTGGAGCTCATACCAGTCATAGTCAAAGCACTAGTATCAGATGGCTTACTTAGAGAATCAAGAATGGCTCGGAGCCGTTCCAACTCATCTGGACGAAATGAAGGTTGGGTTTTATTAGGTGCAGGAGTTATTTCAGAAGAAGTAAAATGTGCTTGACCACGCATCTTTGCCATCTTTTCTAAGACAGTTTGCTTTCCATGAAGACGAAAGATAGATCCTTAATATGACCTATTCTTTTACAATAAGAACACCATCGATCATCTCTCTTAGGTCTAGAAGATGCACTATCAGAAAACTTTATAAAAGAACTCCTTTGTGAAGAGGTTATACTGCACAAAAATAGTTAAAAATAAGCTCCAAGAAGCTAAAAAATTCGGAAAAAAAAAAACCAAACGACGTCTGATCAAAGAGAAGAGCACAGATCCAGAAAGAGGATGAGGAGAAGATTTAAAGCAGCTGCTACAAAATTTTTTATGACAAGTAGAGGTCTGCTGAATGTCCCGGGAAACAACAACCAAAAAATTAGATCTGATCAAAGGAGGCTCGTGTGGCCAAAAAGATCCGATTTTTATGACGAGATCAAAGATCCCACTGCTTGAAACGTCCGTAGATTGATAGTTCTTTTGTTGTTAAATGGAGTCAAACAGTGGTTCACTGGTTTGCTTATGTAATTTGAAAGTACCCCGGAAAAATTTTCCGGTGGCGATAGTACTGATGAGGTTATATAAATGGATTCCGCTATAAAGGCGGTAGTTGCTGGGAAGAAGTGCCCTGAAGGATCGAGAGCTCTGATACCAACTTGAAAAAGGTATTTGAAATATTATTGAATTGTGAATAAAACTATACAAGTAGTACTCTATTTATAGAGTACATAAAGGTCTAACGGGTCAAGCCCAAAAATAATAAAAGTAAAACCTAGAGAAATCTAGATCCTTCTAGAGGATTCTTAATAATTAAAAATAAAAAAATAAGAAAAACTAACTTCTAATATTTACAACAAATAAATAAACCCTAATATTTACAATAAGAAATAAACCCTAATATTTACAATAGCAAGTTTCTTGGTTTCAATCATATTGTTTTTATCGTTTGTCTCGATATTCCTCTTTTCATCACTGCCTTTAAAGAACTTAATTTCTATCAAATCATCCACTGGCATATCTTAATTACTACATCCATCATCCTCTTCGTCAATAAAGTAAAAGATAACAATTAAAGTTATTTCAAAAGTTGCTTTCACCATATTTTACCGTCTTCTTATGGTGTAGCTGGAGTTCTTTCTCCCCTACTAATGTGATTTTTGGGATGTGAATGAGCTCAACTAGTGGCAGAGCTGGCCTCCCAAACCAGCTAGGGCTAAGGAAAATTTAGCTGGTGTCAATACTAAAATATGGAAGATTATTTAGCCTTATTAAAAACGTGGCTAATTTTTATATTTTAGTTAAAGTCAAGGTTCCCCCCATCTACGCATGGGAACTCAACCATTGCCTATATTGTATAAAGTAAATGCATTTGTTATGCAACAAATATGTTGTAATTAATTTACTTTCATCTAAAAATTTAAGCTTTAAAGAAATTTTAATCTAACGAATAGTAAACAAAATTGAAAAAATTTGTCATCCGAAAACTTGACTTCAATTTTGAGAATATTTGTTTGTTACTGCCAGCGGATTTTGTCCAAAAAATTGGATAAATCACGGGTATTTTCTACATAAAGTAATTTTATTTGAACCGAAAATACTAGTATCATGTTGAGATTGGGTGTGCATGAAAATCATTCTGTTCTCTGGCACTGTTTTTGAAAAGAAACAATTTTTTTTATTTCTATGCCTTGAAACAGTTTCTGAGAAAAAAATGTGTTTGATAACATGTTCTATCTTTATTCCGAGAATGAGAATTGTGTTTAAGGGGGGCAAACCAGAGCAGTGGTAACACTGTTCCTTCATGACTGAAAGGTTTTGAATGAGAATTGTGTTTGATAACACAACAAATAATATTATAGAAAATAATTCCTATTAAGCATAATTTTTTTTTGGATCAACACTTTCTTTACCATATAGTGTGGTGGTGGCGGCGGGGTGGCGTGGTTGTGGTAGTGATGGCAGTGGCTGCGAGGATGATGGTGTTGATAGCAGTGGCTGCGACGATGATGGTGGTGATGGTAGCGGCTGCGATGATGGTGGTGGGGATGACGGTAGTGGCGACTGAAAGTAAACTGGCCTTTGATGGCCGATGCATGTAAGGTGTAAAAACAAAAATTTTACTACGGAAACATACATGCACACATGGATTCATGCTTTAGGACAGCATGATGTTACCTTGTTTTTGGCCTGATCAGTCATGGAGATCATTCAATTTCTGGTCAGAAATCAAGGGTTCAAACCCTCTAATGGTGATCCACACCACCGTTCGTCAATGATGCAAGAACGCCTTCTTGAAAGCCACCAGATGATCACCACAATGAGGCTTGCTATGCGGACAAGTGGTGAAGGTGGTATTCTGTTTGGAAAGGTGTAGTGAACTACCCTACAGAATGGTCCATAAGATGAAGGAGTGTAGGCTAGGTTTTCTCAAAACCCTAAGGAGAGGAACTAATGCCTTGTTGTGCGCACACTTGGTGGAAGAGAGAATGATAATTAACTGAAATTATCCTTTCAAAATTATTTGAAAGTGGCGCATCTACATGTCTTTTAATGGAGTTGTTGCAAAAAAAAATTTGCCAACAACATCCAATCTTATCCTCATGAAACTAAGTTCAAAACAATTCAAAATCAGATTCATAAACTATCATATAGTATCCATTTTATGCGCATAATTCAGCCCTAAAAGGGGTCCGAAAATATGTTGAGTAGTTGCATTCAGAACCATAAATTCTTGAACCAACTCACCCACTTATTCTCTCAACTACCAAATCTGATTGGAGCTTTGTTTTAAGAGACAAGATGGCATCCTTATCACCTAAGTGTGCGCCCCAAACAGCCCCAAGGTAATCTAAAGATCTCTACAAAATGGCCAAGGAATTTGTTCCAATAAGATCTTATCTTATCCTTCTGATAATATTAAGAAACAACTTTTCATATCTTATAAAGACAATTCGAATTCAAATACTTGAATTCAAATGTTCAAACATTCAAATTCGAAATTCAAAATTCAAAATTTCAAATTTCAAATTCAAAATTCGAATTTCAAAATTCAAATTCCAAATTCAAAATTCAAATTTCAAATTTCAAATTTCAAATTTCAAATTCAAAATTCGAATTTCAAAATTCAAATTCCAAATTCAAATTAAAAAAATTCAAATTTCAAATTCAAAATTCGAAATTCAAATGTTTGATTATTAATTTAACTAATTAAATTAACTAGTAATGGCTTGGACTATCCAAGCCCGTTACTAAGCTCCATGCACCCTCCACCCATTTAGATGGGCTTTCAAATAGCTTCTTGGGCTAACAACCATTATTAGGCTCAATACCTTTAAAGCTAGTTCATAATGACTACAAGGTGTTAGTGTGTGACCCATTAGGTCCAACTTAGCTTTTGACATAACTGGGCTTGGGCCCAACAAGCCCACAACCCAATTAATGACAACTCAGAGCACTAGCAATGCTTTGTTGCCCCAAAACTAGTCAGATTAATGACTTCATCATCCTATTGCACATATTTGGTTACCGTATGTATTTCCCTTCGTCTCGGTTATCTTCCCATTAACCTAGGGTAAGGAAATGTGAAAAAACCCCTAAATTGTTTAGGGTAAGCTTTATTCGAAATAGGGAATCTTCAATTTACTGATGTTGTCCTTTTAGCAAGTGCACTAGTCATACAAGTAATAAAAATGATAAGTAAAGATCGTTCCCACGAGGAATTGTGTCAAGCACTGATTATCCACTTGTTATTGATTTGAGTCAACCAAAAAGATTTGATTTGCATGAGTTTCTTGTCACTGGAAATCTAATTGCATAAAATAAGATAAATTTAAAAACACAAAGATATGAATATAATTGAAAATAGTAGTCAGATATCAATCTCCCTCAAGTATGAATTTATGAATAATCAATTTCCATTATGACTTCTCTATCATGTGATGTTAATCAACCTTTTACTTATCATCAAGATGTAATGTCTTACTACCTTGATGGGTACATTAATCAGAAACCCCAATGTCTTGGTGATTCCTTTCATAATACTTGCATTAATTACTAAGGTCTTAAGATTACATTAATATTATAGCATCAATGTCTTGACTACTATAATACAAATGATGAAGTTGTCAACATTAAAACAATGCAAACATGTCTGTTCTACATCATTTCATAAACAAGAATAATTGATCAAGATATTCATACAAATCACATAATAGGAAAACATAACTTTGCATTAATTATTCATGAATACACACTTGAGTTCCATTGAATCAGACTACAAAGGACTCTACTCAAACATAATGAAATTAAATACAAGAGAAGAAGAAAGAACAAACTCCATTGTCATGGTAGTGAATCTTCAATCTTCAATTGCAATGCTACACTACTCCTAAGAATTATTGTTAAAAAGAAAAGAATTCAGATCCTAAGATCTGATATGAGAGAGAGTGGACAATGAGAGAGAAATCTATTTTTGTATCTTGTATTTTTCAGGCCTTTTGCCTTTTATAGTGTTACAAATCTGCTGAGAAAATAATGTGGACGCTAAAACGGTCATAACTGGGCGTTTTAGCGTTCATCTTGATGCGTGGCCAACTTCTTTTAACTGACTTGGGTGCTAAAACGGTCTGAATGAGCGTTTTAGCGTCCATGGCTGATAACCTCCCAACTACTTTCAACTGACTTCAACGCTAAAACGCTTGATTCGAATGTTTTATCGTTTCAGAACAGAGAGGAATTGCACATTAGAGCGCTAAAACGCTCAGTATAAGCGTTTTAGCGCTGAGCTCCAGAGGCTTCCATTCCTGATTTGCAGCAGCGCGCTAAAACGGTCTGTGTGGACGTTTTAGCGCTCAGCACCAGTAACTTCCTTCTTCAAACTGCAGCAGCACGCTAAAACGGTCAGTGTGGCCGTTTTAGCGCTCAACACATGGGCAATTTTCTCCTCCAGAATCTTCTTCCTTCTTTTGATGCTTTTTGGGCTTCCTTTCCCTACAAGACAACGTAGATTTTCACAAAGCTCTCAGAACTTGTAATTCAGGAAATACTAAGGCATTAACCTCCTTATTCAACCAATTATTCATACAAATTACTCCTAATTTGTGCTGAAAAAACCTGATGAACCAGGGGTTTATCAACTGACTCTAAAGGCAGATCATCTCATGATCTCTTTTACTATGCATAGATTCCCGAGTCCCTGTAAATGTCATCCCGATTTCTCCGGTTTACAGATAACCTAATCTCTCACAGAGATTTGACGAATTCCTTCAGTTTATTACCCTAGCCCTGTGCCCTTTAAGGACACGCCCAACAGTATACCTATGAGTCTCCATGTTTCAGACAGACGAGGCATACAATCAAAACATGCCTTCAAGAACACAGTCTAGGTAATAACTTTTGGTCTAAGGAAAGACATACCCAAACATAAAGAGATTACTCTAATGACACTATCTGTGAGATTTCCTCATAGAGTCTCTTTTTGGGTCTGTTCAGTGCGAGCTATACTCTTATAGGTCTACCCACGACTTTAGCTAAGATATCTCCATATCTGTAGCTCATGAGGTCTTTACCTTGTATCCATATACAAGTAGATAAGTCGTACTAGTCTTACCCGACATCACTGATCCCCATACTCAGTGTCTCTAGACTAGGAACATATAATTAGGAATAGACATGCGATATCCTTGAATCCTCATGATCGTGATCTCATCACAGATACTCAAGAGATACCTGTTCTATTCCAAGGGGTTTATCGAGTTCGTTCATATAATATTAACAATAATATTGAGACACAATATGAAACTGAATAAATAGTGCTTTCATTTATTTGCGACAAACAAAGTTCTACATCTAGTGTCCTTTATTTAATCAAAAGATTGTCTCTAGGACACCCATATACTAACAAGCTCCTACTTGGCCTAGAGCCAATCAGACCTAAGTCGTATGCCCAAAGCCTCATAATGACTATCATGTTTTCTCTGAGAAACAGCCTTTGTCAGAGAATCGGCCAGGTTATCGTCTGTGGGAACATAATCCATTTTTACATCATTCCTACCAATGATTTCTCTAATCAGATGATATCTGTGGAGCACGTGTTTAGATCTTTGATGAGACCTAGGTTCCTTTGACTGCGCAATGGCTCCTGTGTTGTTGCAAAGCAACTGTATGGGCTCATCCACGCTTGGAACCACCCTTAGTTCATTTATGAACTTCTTGATCCACACGGCCTCCTTAGCTACTTCTTAAGCAGTTATGTATTCAGCCTCTGTCGTTGAATCTGCTGTTGTCTCATGATTAGAACTCTTCCAAGACATTCCCACCATTTAAGGTGAATACGAATCCTGACTGTGATTTGCAGTCATCTTTGTCACTCTGAAAGCTGGCATCAGTGAACCCTTTCACTGTTAACTCATTAACCCCACCATAAACCAGAAACGCATACTTAGTTCTTCTTAAGTATTTAAGGATGGTTTTGACTGCCGTCCAGTGACCCTCTCCAGGGTCTGACTGGTATCTGCTCGTAATGCTTAAAGCATATAAGACATCTGGTCTCGTACATATCATGGAATACATGATGGATCCAATAGCCGAAGCGTATGGAATTCCATTCATGCGATCCTTCTCAGGCTGTGACTTAGGACACATAGCCCTTGATAGATGTACCCCATGACTGACAGGAAGAAAACCCCTTTTCGACCCTTCCATGCTAAACCTCTTTAGCATCTTGTCAACGTACGTGGATTGAGATAAACCCAGCAGCCTCTTGGATCTATCTCTATAGATCTTTATACCAAGTATAAAGGCTGCCTCTCCCAAATCCTTCATGGTGAAGTTATCTGAAAGCCACTCTTTCGTTATTTTTAATGTGGGGATGTCATTTCCTATTAGCAATATGTCATCTACATAAAGAACTAGGAAGACAACATTACTCCCACTAACCTTCCTGTAAACACAAGGTTCATCCTCGTTCTTGATAAAACCGTTACTCTTAACGACTTCATCAAAACGTATATTCTAACTCCTTGATGCTTGCTTTAGCCCATATATTGACCTTTGTAGTTTGCATACCATATGCTCTTGATCTTTGATTTCAAAGCCTTCAGGTTGTGTCATGTACACTTCCTCCTTCAAGAACCCATTCAAGAAGGCGGTCTTGACATCCATTTGCCAAATTTCATAGTCGTGGTATGCTGCTATTACAAGCATGATCCTAATAGATTTGATCATAGCAACTGGTGAGAAAGTTTCATCATAGTCAACTCCTTTTCTTTGACGATACCCTTTCGCCACCAACCTAGCTTTGTAGGTCTGAACGTTGCCATCTGCATCAGTCTTTCTTTTAAAGACCCATTTATCACCGATAGGAACTATTCCTTGTGGTTTAGGAACCGAGGTCCAAACCTTGTTCTGATAAATCGAATCCATTTCAGATTCCATGGCTTCAAGCCATCTAGAGGAGTCAACATCTTTGACCTCCTCCTCGTAGTTACTTGGTTCATCATCCTCAACAGTTTGCTGATTCTAAATCACAAACCCGTACCTCTCAGGTGGATGGATGACCCTCGTAGATCTACGGAGTTGTGTGTTTACTTCTCCATTGCAGAACATCGCCTGCGGAGCAGACTCGGGTTCCTCAATCTGTTCTTGTGGATCTTGCACTTCTTCAAGATCAATCTTACTCCCACTGCCTCCTTGAGAGATCAAATCCTTCTCAAGGAACTCAGCATTCTTTGACACAAACACTTTGTGTTCTTCCATGGAGTAGAAGAAGTATCCCTTAGTACCTTTAGGATACCCCACAAATAGACATTTAGTACTCTTAGCACTAAGCTTGTCTAATGTCAACGCTTTGACATAAGCTGGCGATCCCCATACCTTGAGGCTTTGTTTGGGAGTTGGTTTTAGGAAGGGAAGGAAAAGGGAAGAGAGGGTTTTAGTAAACCCTCCCCTTGTTTGTGAGTTTAAAAAAAGGAGAGGAAGGAATTGGGGATTTTTTCTAAACCCTCCAAAACCCTCCTTCTTCCTAAAATTAAAGTTTCCCCAATTTGGGGGGTTTGAGGGGGGAAATATTAAAAATTACTTATCTACCCTTAGCATTACAATGTAAAAATTACATAAATGTGAATCATTTTTAAACGTGACATTATTATAAAAGTCTCAAATACCTACAAAATTTATCGAAGAAAAATATTTCGTCAAAAATAATGATGAAATTTTTGATGAAAATCACATACGTCAAAAAAATTTCATCAAAACTATAGACGAAACAAGATTTTGTCATAATCACTGACATAAATTTTTTACGGGAAAGAATTCAGTCAAAACTATTGACGAATCTAAATTCCATTGAAACTTTCAACGAAAATATTTTCGTCCAAAATGTGACGAAACACATCTTCACCGAAAAGTTTCACCAAAATTCTTTACAGAATTTACATTCCGTCAAAAGTTTTCGACGGAAATATTTTCGCTAAACTTTTTGACAAAAATTTTCAGTCGAATATTTAAGGAAACACATTTTTATCGAAAATTTTCGACGGGAAATATTTTTGTCAAATTTTTTGATAAAAAATATTTCCATCAAAATTTTCAATGGAACACATTTCTGTCAAAAAATTTCAACAGAAAATTTTTCCATAAAAAAAATTGACGAAAAATATTTCGATTAAAATGTTTGACGGAAAAAATATTCTGTCAAAATTCTTTACTGAATCTAAATTTCGTCGAAAGTTTCGAATGAAACATTTCCCTCAAAATATTTGACAAAACAATTTCCGTCAAAATTTTCATCAGAACACATTTCCATCGAAATTTTGAATGAAAAACATTCCGTCAAAATTTTTGACGAAATATTTTTTTCGTTTAAAGCATTTCATGGAGGAAATCATTTTCGTCAAAACTTTTGCTAGAAACTAAATTTCGATAGAAAATTTATTTTTGTACAAATTTTCATCGGAGAAAATTTCCGTCGCTTTTCGACTAAGAGTATTCTGACGAAAAAAATTTGTGACAATTTTCGTAGCTTGCAGCGTAGAAATTTCATAAAAAATATTATCTTTTTTAATATTGTGAAAAGTACATAAATAATTTTGTTAGAAATTTTAAATTTAATTTAGTTTGTAAAATATAATAATTATATTAATTTTAAAAAGGGGTAAAATGGTAAAAATATCTCATTAACCCTCCATCTTCCTCCCTTGCCCTTTTTTAACTCCCAAACAAGGGAAGGGAATACCCTCCAATTTCTTTCCCTTCCTTCCCCTCCCTCCCCCTTGTATCCCCTTCCTTCCCTTCCCCTCCAAACTCCCAAACAAAGCCTGAGGTAACTCAGGTTGGGTCTCCTACCACTCCATATCTCATATGGTGTGGTTTGAACAGATTTAGACGGTACCCTATTTAGAAGGTATGCTGCTGTGTCTAAGGCATATCCCCAAAACGATTTTGGAAGTTGAGTCTCACTCATCATAGACCTAACCATGTCTAACAAGGTCCTGTTTCTCCTTTCGGAGACACCGTTTTGGTGTGGTGTGTAAGGAGCGGTAAGTTGTGAGAGAATTCCATTTTCTCTCAGATAATCCTGAAACTCGTGGCTCAATTATTAACCACCACGATCTGATCGTAATCTCTTAATCATCTTGCCATGCTGTTTCTCCACTTCATTCCTAAACTCTTTGAACTTTTCAAAAGCTTCAGATTTATATCTCATTAGGTATATATACCCAAATCTTGATTTATCATCTGTAAAGGTAATGAAATAGGAATATCCACCTCTAGCCTCAATAGACACCGGGCCACATACATCAGTATGAATGAGTTCTAATAACTCACTAGCCCTATGACTCTCAAGCCCTTTGGGCTTTTGTCGAATCATTTTCCCAGCTAGACAAGATTAACACTGTCCATAGGATTCCAAATCCATGGAGTCCAGGTATCCATCTCTATGCATCCTAGACAATCTTGTTTCATTTATGTGCCCTAGTCTACAGTGCCAAAGATAAGATTGATTATCCATCCTAGGTCATTTCACATCTATATTGAGCACTTCATTTCCCATTTCCAACACATACAATCCATTTATTAAAGAAGCAGTACCTTAAACCATATCATGCAAAATGATAGAAAAAGTACCATCCCTAATACTGAAAGTATAACCATCTTGTTCTAAACAAGAAATTGAAATAATGTTTCTAGAAATATGCGGAACATAAAGACAATTATTCAAATGCAATAAAAGGCCCGTAGGCAAAATAAGGTCAGCATCTCCAACTGAATGAGCAGCAACCCTTGCTCCATTACCAACACGGAGATCCACCTCGTTTCTTTCCAATCTCCTTGGGCTCCTAAGTACCTGCAACATATTGTAGATATGAGAACCACATCTGGTATCCAATACCCATAAGGTTGGATTAGCATAAGAATAATTTATCTCAATCATGAAAATACCTGAGGCAGAAGCATCACCATGCTTCTTGTCCTTCACATTGTTCAGGTAGTCTGGACAATTCCTCTTCCAGTGGCCTTTCTTGCCACAATGGAAGCACTCAGCTTCACCCTTGTCCTTAGGTGCCTTCTTACCCTTCTTTTTGCCCTTCTTCTTCTTGGATTTCCCTTTGGGCTTAAGGGGGTCACCTTTTGTAGGCTCCTTACCTTTTCCCTTGGCCTTGCTAGGCCCACCAATCAAAAGAGCCTGTGTCCTATTCTTCTTGATAGACACTTCAGTTGTTGTTAACATGCTTAACAACTCAGGCAAGGTCACTTGCATCCCATGCATATTGTGATTCATGATGAATTGACTAAAGGAAGGTGGAAGTGAGGTGAGGACTAAGTCATTACTTAGCTCGACATCCATGATGAAGCCTAGGTTTCCTAGCTTCTCAATCAGCCCGATCATCTTGAGAACATGGCTGCCAACAGACATGCTCTCAGTCATCCTACAAGAGAACAGTTCTCTTGAGGCCTCATGTCTCTCATGTCTTCCTTTAATATCATACAACGCCTTGAGATGCATGATAATAGAGGGAGCATCTATATGCTCATGCTTCTTTTGCAGTTCAGGCGACATGGATGCCAACATGATGCATACTGTCATCACATTGTCATCCAAGTGCTGTTGATGGGTTACGAAACCAAATTCCACAAATCCTTCTTCCCCTTTGCGTGGAGCTACGGGTATTACAGCATCTAAAACATAGGCAATCTTTTCGGCCCTTAGAACAATTCTTAGGTTCCGATACCAGTCCATAAAATTTGAACCGGTCAATTTATTCGTATCGAGTATTGAACGCAGTGACAGTGGATTATGTTAGTATATGGGTGTCCTAGAGACAATCTTTTGATTAAATAAAGGACAATAGATGTAGAACTTTGTTTGTCGCAAATAAATGAAAGCACTATTTATTCAGTTTCATATTGTGTCTCGATATTATTGTTAATATTATATGAACGAACCGGATAAACCCCTTGGAATAGAACAGGTATCCCTTGAGTATCTGTGATGAGATCACGATCATGAGGATTCAAGGATATCGCATGTCTATTCCTAATTATATGTTCCTAGTCTAGAGACACTGAGTATGGGGATCAGTGATCTCGGTTAAGACTAGTACGAATTATCTACTTGTATATGGATACAAGGTAAAGACCTCATGAGCTACAGATATGGAGATATCTTAGCTAAAGTCGTGGGTTGACCTATAAGAGTATAGCTCGCACTGAACAGACCCAAAAAGAGACTCTATGAGGAAATCTCACAGATAATGTCATTAGAGTAATCTCTTTATGTTTGGGTATGTCTTTCCTTAGACCAGAAGTTATTACCTAGACTGTGTTCTTGAAGGCATGTTTTGATTGTATGCCTCGTCTGCCTGAAACATGGAGACTCATAGGTATACTATTGGGCGTGTCCTTAAAGGGCACAGGGCTAGGGTAATAAGCTGAAGGAATTCGTCAAATCTCTGTGAGAGATTAGGTTATCTATAAACCGGAGAAATCGGGATGACGTTTACAGGGGCTCGGGAATCTATGCATAGTAAAAGAGATCATGAGATGATCTGCCTTTAGAGTCAGTAAATTGAAGATTCCCTATTTCGAATAAAGCTTACCCTAAACCGCAGGGGTTGATACATTTCCTTATTCTAGGTTAATGGGAAGATAACAGAGACAAAGGGAAATACGTATGGTAACCAAATATGTGCAATAGGATGATCAATTCATTAATCTGACTAGTTCTAGGGCAACAAAGCATTCCTAGTGCTCTGTGTTGTCATTAATTAGGTTGTGGGCTTGTTGGGCCTAAGCCCAGTTATGTCAGAAGCTAAGTTGGACCTAATGGGTCACACACTAACACCTTGTAGTCATGATGAACTAGTTTTAAAGGTATTGGGCCTAATAATGGTTGTTAGCCCAAGAAGCTGTTTGGAAACCCACCTAAATGGGTGGATGGTGCATGGAGCTTAGTAATGGGCTTGGATAGTCCAAGCCATTACTAATTAATTTAATTAGTTAAATTAATAATCAAACATTTGAATTTCGAATTTTGAATTTGAAATTTGAATTTTGAAATTTGAATTTGGAATTTGAATTTTGAAATTTGAATTTTGAATTTGAAATTTGAAATTTGAAATTTGAATTTTGAATTTTGAATTTTGAATTTGAATTTTGAATTTGAATTTTGAAATTCGAATTTTGAATTTGAAATTTGAAATTTTGAATTTTGAATTTTGAATTTGAATGTTTGAACATTTGAATTCAAGTGTTTGAATTCGAATTTGAATTGTCTATGAAAAGTTGTTTCATAACAAAAGGATAAGATAAGATCTTATTGGAACAAATTCCTTGGATCAAGAAGTGATCTTTGGAGCATACCTTGGGGCTGTTTGGGGCGCACACTTAGGCGATAAGGATGTCATCTTGTCACTTAAAACAAAGCTCCAATCAGATTTGGTAGTTGAGAGAATAAGTGGGTGAGTTGGTTCAAATTTTGAATGCAACTACTCAACATATTTGGACCCCTTTTAGGGCTGAATTATGCGCATGAAATGGATACTATATGATATTTTATGAATCTAATTTTGAATTGTTTTGAACTTAGTTTCATGAGGATAAAATTGGAGGTTGTTGGCAAGATTTGTTTTGCAACAACTCCACCTTATCCTCCCTTATTCATGCGCCACTTTCAAATGGTTTTGAAAGAATAGTTTTCATTTTAAATTATCATTCTCTCTTCCTCCAAAGTGTGCACATAAAAAGACACTGTTTCCTCTCCTTAGGGTTTTGAGAAAACCTAGCCTACACTCCTTCATCTCATGCACCATTCTGTAGGATAGTTCACTACACCTTTCCAAACAGAATACCTAGCCTCCACCTTCACCACTTGTGCGCATAGCAAGCCTCATTGTGGTGATCATCTGGTGGCTTTCAAGAATGCGTTCTTGCATCATTGACGAACGGTGGTGTGGATCACCATTAGAGGGTTTGAACCCTTCAGACATGACAACTGATCTCCCTGACTGATCAGGCCAAAAATAAGGTAACATCATGCTGTCCTAAAGCATGAATCCATGTGTGCATGTATGTTTCCGCAGTAAAAATTCCTTTTTTACACCTTACATGCATTGGCCATCAAAGCCCAGTTTACTTTCAAGTGGTATCAGAGCCCGGTTGCTTTACAATCGGCGGGTGATGGTACCTTGTTTGTGAAAAGAGTTTTTTCACTGTCAAAATCTTTAAAGGGTTAAAGTTTAATTCTGCATATGGATTTTGAATCACAAATCCTTTAAGGTGTTAAAGTTTTTGTTTTTATGAACATGTAAATTTGATTCTGTGTTCATAAAACATTATGCATCATGATGAAGTTTCTTTTTCTTTATGAAAGTCTTAAAAGGAACACCCTTTTTGAAAGGGTAGATTCGGCCATGGAGGGTACTAAGAGTACCTTGAATGTTTTCTTATTTTTCTCCATGAATTGTGTCATGTTTATATGCATGAAATTTTGTGACAAAATTTATCATATAGTTATCTATATGGTTCGGCCATGAAGTGGTTTGTCGCTACATGCATGGTTTAATTTTGTTTTCATTGAGAAAGAATTAACAAAATTTGAATTAAAAATTGTTTTAAAATTCGGCCAACTAGAGAAATTTAAGAATATGAATCTTGATATTATTTTGATGTTTAAACGTTAAATATCAGAATATGTGTGAAAATATTATGTGATAATATAATGTTTGTGTTTGCAAGTTTTGATCCTTTCAAGTACAAACAGGAAGGGGATGGTCATGGTGCCCGGATTTAAAATTTTTGAATTTTAAATTAATGTGTAATTGCGCCTTTTAATTTACAAGTGTATTTGTAATTTAATTTTTGTAATTTTATCCCTCCAAAGATGTTTTGGAGTTTCTTTAATTATGTGTAATTAGAGAAATAGGCTAGTGGCGTATAGACGACAAGCGGCCGTTGCTTAAAGAAGCAAAATGGACAAAAAGCGCGAGCACCATGACTATCTCAATATAAACTGTTTATATGCATGTATGATTAGAACGTCTAGTATGCATGAATTGGGCAAACCGCGTTTTGTATGGTTATTATGTTTGTCCAATAGCGACTAGTGTATACTGATAGATGTTTGACATAGGTTACGACTAGCATGATAACTTACAACATGCGTTTGATGAGACCTAATTAACCCTAAAATAAAAGGAACCCTTAAAAGGAATAAATAATTAAGCGTATTATTACCTCCCACCACCAATGCTACTCAAACCTCTTCTACATAGTGGTGCTCCACAACTCAGTTGGGATCCATTGTTTCATTGAGCTAGAGTAGTGTTTGAAGTGTAAGACACTTAGGGTGCTGGTTGAATGCTTAACTAAGACATAAGTTGCAGGCACAGCCGGGCTTATGTGCTTAGGGTATTGGTGCTAGGTTGGTTGCATGAGATGCACCACTAAGTGACAAAGAGTTGTCAACCTAATGTTAAGATAGGGTATGAGATACTGTTGATAAAGATCAACCCATTATTTAAATTAATCTTGCTGTCTCAGACGGAGAATAAAATAAATAATCGCACTCTTAAACACACTAAGGTAAAATCTAAAAGTAGATTAACCCTAAGTCAAATAGTAAGGGTCATTGACTTTGATAAAATAGTGGGAGGGGCAAATTATTTAAAGTCTTTAATAATTTGCTTTTAACTACATAACCGTATATTAACTAAAATCATATTTACAACTTTTTCAGCTTTTAGTATGACTAATCAACTGTCACTGCGTTCAATTCTCGATACGAATAAACTGAGCGGTTCAAATTTTATGGACTGGTATCGGAACTTAAGAATTGTTCCTAAAATGTCCTTGACACTGCTTTGCCTATTACGCCTAAGGAAGGGGAAGATGGGTTCACGAAATTTGATTTCGAGACCCACAAGCAACACATGGATGATAATGTGTTGGCTTGTTGCATCATGCTGGCATCCATGTCGCCTGAACTGCATAAACAGCACGAGCATATGGATGCCCCCTCTATTATCATGCATCTCAAGGAGTTGTATGATATTAAAGGCAGACATGAGAGGTATGAGACCTTTAGGGAATTGTTCCTGTGCAAGATGACTGAAGGCATGTGTTTTAACCGCCATGTACTGAAGATGATGGCACTCATTGAGAAGCTAGAGGGTCTAGGGTTCACAATGGATGCTGAATTAATTAATGACTTAGTTCTATCATCACTCCTCCTTCTTTCAGTTAATTCATAATGGATTACAACATGCATGGGATGCTTGTGAGCTTGCCAGAGTTGTTAAGGATGTTAACGACTGCCGAAATGTCTATCAAGAAGGATGAGACACAAGCTCTTATGATTGGTGGACCTGAAAGGGCCATGGGTAAGGGCAAGGAGCCTGCAAAAGGCAACTCCCTTAAGCCCAAAGGAAAACCCAATAAGAAAAAGGGCAAAAAGAAAGGTAAGGGAGCACCCAAGGACAAAAGCGACGCTGTGTGCTTCCATTGTGGCAAATATGGCCATTGGAAAAGGAATTGTCCAGACTACCTGAAGAGTGTGAAGGAGTATGGTGATGCTTCAAACTCAGGTATTCACATGATTGATATAAATTGTTCTTGTGCTAATCCGACTTCATAAGGTATTGGATACCGGTTATGGTTCTTATAATCTGGAATGTGTTGCAGGTGCTTAGAAGCCTAGAAGATTGGAGAAGAACGAGGTGGACCCCGCGCAGGTGATGAAGCAAGAGTTGCTGCTCATGCTGGTGGAGATACCGACCTCATTAGCCTACGGGCATCTTATTGCATTTGAATAATTGTCTTTATGTTCCCGGCATTTCTAGAAATATTATTTCTTATTTAGAACAAGATGGTTTTGCTTTAACTATTAAGGATGGTACATTTTCTATCATTTTGAATGATATTGTTTTGGTACGCTTCTTTAGTTAATGGCTTGTATGTTTTGGAAATGGTAACTAAAGTGCTCAATGTAGATGTGAAATGACCTATTATAGATAATCAATCATATCTTTGCACTATAGACTAGGGCACATAAATGAAACAAGATTGTCTAGGATGCATAGAGATGGATACCAGGACTCCAAGGATTTGGAATCCTGTGGACAATATGAGTCTTGTCTAGCTGGGAAAATGATTCTTCAAAAGCCCAAAGGGTTGAGATTCATAGGGCTAGTGAGTTATTAGAACTCATTCACTGAGATTTATGTGGCCCAATATATATTGAGGCTAGAGGAGGAAACTCTTATTTCATTTACTGATGAAGTAGAGAAACAGCGTAGCAAGATGGTTAAGTCATTGCGATCAGATCATGATGGTGAAAATCTGGGCCATTAGTTTCAGGATTATCAAAGAGAAAATGGAATTCTCTCGCAGTTTACTGCACTTAACACACCACACCAAAACGATGTCAGGAGAAACAGGATTGTGTTAGACATGGAATTCTCTCGCAGTTGTACGTTGTATGTGTGTCTGATGCATTGAGTTTGTGAGAAAAATCCTTAGCCCTCGGATTATGTAGGATTCGGCCATGATAAGGATTTTGGAGAAAAATGATGTTGAATTATACTTAAATGAAATTGTGGGCTTGAATTGGTGTTGTGATGAGCTAAGGAGACCATTGGGATGATAGGATAAAATTAACATGGTTGGGTACTTATGCCCTTAATGGCCGAAACCTATATCTAGGTGAGATAAAGTATTTGCCTTGTATTTTGACTTGTTTACAAGTGGATTGATGATCTTATGTGTGATCGTTGTAGGTTGCCTCAAAACGAACGTGACTCTTGAGGACTGAGGCTTGGTGGATTGCCTTTGGTTCTTGACCAAAAGGATTTTGGTAAGTTGTTAAGTCACAATTGCATGATTACTCGAATGACCAATTGAGTGGTCTTTATGGTACTAATAAATATAGAAATGACCTTTTGTGTAGGCATTTCCTGGTTGAAGCAAGTTACGAGGTAATTTGTATTTGAAGCTACCTAGCTTGGGAGCTTCAAGAAGGTAATCTCTTGGTACTGGGGTTAATCCCCGTGTGTGCTCCACCATGCCCATTGGGGTAGTGGTTGGAAGTTGTTTGTGCAATAGTGTAATTATAACATGTTCATGCATTTGTGAATGTTGGATACATAGAGTTGTACCGTATCTCTGGCAAGTAGATAGTTGTCGTATGACATTGGGGACTTCCACTAGAGAGGCCTTCGTAGGGAGTTCTAGTTGGCCTGGGACCGTGGAGACGTTATCCGTTGAGGAGCACTCTAGGAATTCCTCGGGAGTTATAGTTGGGGGCGCCTTGAATGATGTTCCGGGAACACATTCTTTGATGAGAGCCCGTATGCTATATGCAGAGACCAGTAGGCTGGATGGGTGCATGGTTTTGGCGCAGACCATTCCTGCTCCATCATATGTCTTTCTCTTCTATCTCTCTGTCTCTCTAAATCCTGTTCTATACCCTTTCTCTTTTTATCTCCATATCTCACTAAATCTCTTGATCCTTATCTTTCTCTATCTTTGTCGTTATAACTCATTATTGTATTTTACATCTGAGTGAGCCATTGGGTGGAGTGATCATCCAGAACCTTTGGATTACTAAGATATATTTCGTATATGTCACCCTGCGTTATGGGGTTATGTTTCAAGTGGTCGCGGTGCTGGAGCACTGCGCAAGAGGCCCACGGGTCGAGCATGTGGAGTGCATGGAGTTAGATTGCTATTTTGCATTTTGGGCCATATTAGGCATAGGCTAGACTTAGAGCATGAACATTGTTTATTGCATGAGTGACATGTACCATAACTTTAATTGTTCATGCGATATTTTGGCTAAGTCTGGTGTTGTATAATTATTGTTGTATCTTGAGGCATTTTAATTGTAGTTATATTTGATAGTTGGAGAAATGTAATTTAATGATTTATGGACTTTGTGTGATTAATGAAGCATATATGTGATGGAAGGGCAATAGGCCTATTTTAGGTTATGAATTTATTTCTCAAATTTTAAGAATGCATGAAATGGAATTATGTAATTGTAATGATTTTTAAGTTTTAATGAAGTTAAGAAATGTATTGTAAAGTAATGATAATGATGTAAATAATTATAGGTTGTAAGATCACCAATGCATTATTGGTTCTTATGTGCCACCCTTGTCAATTAGGTGCCATTTGAGGTTTATATCACACTTTGGTTAAAGTGGGATATGTTAAATAAACAAAGGAGATGCCGTCGAAATTTATAATAAATAAGCAACTTTTTAGGCCAAATTTAGGAGAACATATCTCCCTCCACAGAAGTCTAATTGGGATGTACCATTCACCATTTTAAAGGTTATAGTGTCGGTTATGTTGTGTCAAAATTTGGTGCCATTTAGAGTTTTATAGCTCCCTGTAGAATGAAAAGAACACAGACTGCCTAAATAGGTCAAGTGCAGGGGCTGTTCGGGTCTGTGACTTCCATGAATTGTTTCTCCCTCAATTCTTAATCAAATTATGCTCATTATGCATCAAATTGAAGCTCAGTGTCTCTAGTATTCTGTATAAAAACTTGATTGTAATTGGTTTAGTAAATTGTCCAGAATCGCAGAAATGGTGAGAGAGGTTTGGTGCTCTGTTTTGAGTTGGCTGACAATTTTGTTTGTCCAACTTCAAACAGTTATAACCGGAGTTAGAGAACTCCAATTGAGACATGTGATACCTTTTTTGGAAATTTAATTGAGTCTATTTTAACATAATAAAAGATGAAAAATTAATGATGAGTAGGTTGTGTACAATGACCAGAACACAGAAGCATGTTCAATGATAGGAAAACTGTAAAAGTGAGATTTATGCTAAGTGGGTTTATGGGAACCCCTTAGTAACTTAACATAAGTACTCTATGATAGTTAAGCTTGTATTTTATTTATTCCGCATTTAGAATTCAGTTATGCTCACAACTTATGTCATTACATTTTTTTATTATTTTTGAACACTTTCGTAATGAAAAGGAAAAAGTTTTCTTGCATTTTTCAATGTACTACAGTGATTGTAACTACGCTTGATATCACAATCAATGTTAGCAATAGTGGTACGAAATGGGCTGTTACAGATTTCAACCCTAATGCTCAGGCTGAGGGCTCTAGAGGCACTACGCGAGTCGAGGTGTTTGTAGTCAGAGGTACTATAATTGCTCCTCTTCTAGCCAGACTAAGGAGAAGAGCATTATGGGAGACTAGAGTTACCATTGAACCTGGAGGTTTAACTCGTCCTAGTCCTGAGTTTTTTACTACCAGGGTGATTTCTCGTGCCGAGATGGAAGAGCTCCAAAAAATTGAGTTGTATGCTTTCAAGGCGGCTTCTTTGTTGAAACTGTATTCTCTTCTTTTAGAAAAGCATAAAAGCATACAGAGCTCTTAGCCGAACTTGATGTTCTTCGTGCTGATCGCGACAAGGTGAATAAGAAGAATTAAAGCCTAACCAGCACTGCTACCAATTTAAAATTGAGTTTAGAACAATCAAGGCTGAACTAAAGTTTGTAGCTGGCACCTTCAACCTTGAATCCAACAACGATATTATCGTTAGTCATTTTAAAGAGAAATCCGTTTTGATGGTGGAAAAGGAGTCAGCCGCAAATACTTTGGTCTTAGAGAATGAAAAATTGAAGTCTGATCTTCAGAATTTACGGGCTGATTATGATCTCAGTCAGTCCACCTTAGAGAAAGCGGCTGATAGTTCTTTTACTAATGCCATCAATCAGATGAAATATTCCAACCCTGATGTGACGTTGAATACTGACCAGCTTGATTATTTTGGCTACATCTAAGGTGGAGTCTACATTCCTCCAAGAGTCAATCGGGATCTACATACAACCGAGGATGTAGAAATCATTTTGGAAGACGAGGTTGTTGGTCAAACTTTTGTTGCTAAAATGACTGAGATGTTGCGGAATGATCAGCCAAAATTATTTTTCATAGAAGAACCAGAATGCCGATTTTGTCTTGCATCTTCCATTTTTTCTTTTTTCTTTGAGGGCTTAGAAACCCTTTTTAGTATTGTAATGCATATTGCCAAGTTTTAATGTTGGCCTTTTAACTTGAATCTTTAATTGCAAGTTGATTTGGACTTTTTTCGTAGCCCGAACGTTGACCTGACCGAGGTCTTTTTGCAAATTCTGCTATGTTAACAACCTGGTTTCGATTTACCCGGTTTATTTATTTTAGGGTGGCATGTTGACCTGATCAGGGCCATTTCAATTCACCTTTTTTTAAATTTCTCAAACCTGATTTCTTTACCAGAGCTCTCATTGTGTTGTATTTTTAGCAGCAATTAGATTCTTAAGGCCGTCCCCTCGTTTTCCAATGCCTCGACTAGAAGCCATTGGCTTGCATTATGGTCATTTACCATGTTTCCAGGCGGCTTCCAATACCTCGATTTCTTTTTAATTCATATGAAAATGATAATAACTCTTCTTTTATTGAGAATTGAAGATTTCTTGACATAGCTTTTCATAACAAGCTTTGAAATTACAACAGAGAAAATCTAGCTTTAAACTGTAGTACTTCTTCAATTTGTCTGTACTCCAGGTTCTTTTTATGTTCTTCCCATCTGGAGCTTTAGGCTATTTTTTCAAGTTTTTCTTTCACTTGATATGGTCCTTCCCACCTTGGGACTAACTTTGCTTCTACTGCATTGCGTCCTCTAATATCTGCTTGTCGAAGAACCAAATCACCTACTTCAAACTACCAGGGTTTCACCTTCCTATTGAATCGGTTTGCTATTAACTGCTTTGTTGCAATATTCCTACAATGGGCTACAATTCGGACATCATTAACTAGTTCAATCGCCATTTTTTTATTGTTTTCTTCTTCTTTTTGTGATAAAGCCTTAACTCTCCTCCAAAAGGTTCACCTAGCTCCACTAGAATCATAGCTTCGCGTCCATAAGCTAATCTGAAATGTGTTTCTCCTGTTATGGTCATGTATCCCCAGAGAACATAGTACAATTATTCAACCCACTTTCCTTTTGCAGATTTTTCTAACCTTTTTCGTAACCCATCAACAATCACTTTGTTTTCCGCCTCAGCCTGACCATTGGTCTGCGGGTGTTCAACCAAGGCAAAGCGATATCGGATATGAGGATTTGCCAATTCTTGAAAGCACCAATTTGCAAGCTGGGTTCCATTATCAGTGACAATCTCAGCCGGGATACCAAACCTGCAAATCAAACTTCTTTCAAAGAAACGTTGTACTCTAACCAAGGTGATAGTAGCCACTAGCTCAACTTCTATCCACTTTGTGAAGTGATTGACGGTTACAATTAGCCATCACAGTTGGCCTTTGGATGCTGCGAACGGACCTAAAAGATCTATTCCCTATTTGAAGAATGGCCAAGGATCAATAAGAAGACTGAGCTCTTCTGGGAGAGCCAAGAGATGTTTTCCATTCCTCTGGAACTGATCATATTTCTTGACATGTTTCTTGGCATCATCATTCATGGTTGGCCAAAAATACCTAACTCTGAGTGCCTTCCGAGCTAGTGCCTTGCTTCCAGCATGTTGTCCATTGATTCCCTCATGGATCTCGGATTACATGTATTGTGCCCTATCAGAGTTTAAACACTTCAACAGAGGCGAATACACACCTTTTTTGTATAGTTTCCCTTTTATCACTGTATATAGAGATTCTTCTCGAATTAACTTTCTAGCCTCATCTTTTCCTGGTGGTAAAATTCCTCTTTCTAGATATGTCACTATGGGGGATCGCCAGTCTTCCATTGTTGTGATTGTCATAATACAAGTCGGCTCTGGGATATTTTGCTATATCACTGTCTTGTGATTTCCGCTACCCTTTGTACTTGCTAGTTTGGACAATATATCAGCTATGTTGTTCTCATTCATGGGTATATGACTTATATCCAACTTTTCAAACTCAGCCATCAATTGTTTGGCTGCTTCTAGTTATTTGGTCATCAATGGTCCTTTAACTTGATAGCTACCTTCAATTTGGGAGGTAACCAATTGAGAGTCACAAAACACCTGAAATTTCTGTGCTCCAAGCTCCTTTGTTTGTTGTAACCCGACTATTAAAGCTTCATATTCCTCCTGATTATTTGATGTTTTAAAATTTAGCTGGAGTGAGTATTCCACTTATATACCATCAGGGTTTATAATGATTATCCCAGCTCCACTTCCTTTTACATTGGAGGAGCCATCAACATATACTTTTCAAACATCTTGATTTAGTGAATCTTCATCTTGGATAGAAGTGAGCTATCTGACAAAGTCGGCTAGAGCCTGAGATTTGATAGCCTTTTGACTTCCAAAGATGATATCAAACTCTGATAGCTCAATTGCCCAATTCATCATTCATCCTGCCAGATCTGGTTTATGAAGGATCTGCGTAATCAGTAAATCTATCCTGACCACCACCTTATGCCTCTGGAAATATGCTTCGAGTCTTCTAGCAGAGATCGAAAAAGCAAATGCTACTTTTTTCAACTTCTTATATCTAAGCTCCGCTCCTTGTAGCAAACGACTTGTGAAGTAGATCGGCTGTTGGCCTTTCTCATATTCTTGTACTAACACAGCACTAACTGCTATCTCTCCAATTGAGAGATATATTTTCAAAGTTTCTCCCGGCCTTAGTTTTGACAGAACTGGTGGGGAAGCCAATCATTTTTTTATTTCCTGTAACGTTGTTTCGCATTCTGAGCTCCACCCGTACTTTACCTCCTTCCTCAACAACCTGAATAGAGGCAATGTCATTTCTGCTGATCGTGGCAAGAATCTGGTAAGGGAAGCCAACCTTCCAGTAAGCTATTGTATTTCCTTCTTGCTTTTTGGTGATTACACATCTAGTACAGCTCTACACTTATCTGGGTTTGCTTCAATATCTCTGTGGGTTAACATGAAACCCAGGAACTTTCTAACCGGGACTCCGAAGGTACATTTTGCCGGGTTTAACCGTATATTATGCCTTCTTAACTTTTCAAAAGATTGCTCCAAGTCTTTTATATGCACAATAGGCTCTAATGATTTTACTATCATATCATAAATATATACCTCCACAATCTTTACAAAATGGCCTTCAAAAACTCAGTTCTTCATCCTTTGGTAAGTGGCCCCCCGAGTTTTTTAATCCAAATGGCATGAAGTTGTAATTGTGGTTTTCCCTTTACCATCATGACACAATGGCTTCCCTTTCCATCATGACACGATGGGATTTGGTTATATCCTGAATACGCATCGATAAAGGATAACAATCTGAATCCAGAAGAACTATCCACCAATTGATCAATGTTCGGTATGGGGTACGAATCCTTCGGACATACCTTATTCAAGTCAGTATAATCCGTACATACCCTCCATTTTCCATTTGGCTTTTTCACCATTACTACATTGGATAACCAAGTAGTGTATTTTATTTCTCTGATGTACCCGACTTCTAAAAGCTCCTTCACATGATCTTCTAAAAACTGCCGACGCTCAGAGCCGAATTTTCTTTACTTTTGGGCCACAGGCTTGGCCCCCGGGTATACTGATAACTTATGACAACAAAATGTACGACTTACTGCAGGAATTTCTGACAAATTCCATGCGAAGACGTCTTTATTATTCATAAGGCACTTGATTATTTCAACTTTCACTTCTTCTTCCAAACCTTTTCCAATCTTGGTTGTCTGCTCCTGCTCTCCTATTGTTATTTCCTCAAGTTCGCCGTCAGGTTCAGGTCTAGGCAATTGAGTTTCATCTCTTATGTCTAACTCCACCATGTTAACAACATTTTTCTATCTTTGTTGTTCTGTTAAAGACTGACAAGCTTGATCTCCCTCCCTTATCCGAGTTGGAGATGAAGGTCTATCCTCAATGGCCATTAACGACCTAAAATAACATTCTCGAGACTCCTTCTGATCGCCTCCAATGGTAACCATTGAGTTATGTTTACCTACCATCTTTAACTTCTAGTGCTTAGTGGATACCAACATATCCCAATCGTGGATAGTTGGCCTTCCTAAAATGACATTATAAGGCAAAAGGAAGTCACCTACGATGAACTTTACCCTTTCAGATTTGAATGCCTCCTTCGATCCCATGGTTAGTATGAGGTCAATGTACCCTTTAGGAGATTTGTTTTGACCATTGAATGCAATCATGGTGGTTTTACAAGGCTTCAAGTCTTCTTCATCCAGATTCATCTTCTTGAATGCATCCCATAGAATTATATCGGCATAGCTATCGTTATCCACAAAAATCTTCTTGACCCGCCAATTAACTAATTTTCCAGTGATCACCAAACCATTAACATGCCCCTACATCACATCCTCTAACTCCTCTCTTGTGAAATACAAAAGTAGTGGTTCTGGCTTTCTAAGGTTTTCCTTAAATTTAGGTTGCTCTCTGACTGAAAGCACCTCCTCTAAATATTTTCTTCGAGCACTTAATGTATCTCCATTTCCTCCAAGAGCTCCGCTTATCACATTGCATTCAAATTCTGGTTCTATGAATTCATCATCATCTTTAATCGGCTTTTTACCCCGGCTTTCCTCATTCAGCTTCTTTTCTGTAGCCGAACTCCAAGTTTGACCCTTTCTTTTTCTGTGGTTCCGTCATCCTTGGGTTTTTATTAAATATCGGCGCATTTTGCCATCTCTAATATACTTTTTAATTGCATCCCTTAAATACCAGAATTCATCGGTGGTATGGCCTGGTCCATCATGGATAACACAATATCTTGTCTGGTCTAGATTGCCCTTATTCATCAAAGGTCGAGGTTTTCCCACCTTTTTCATTTCGGTGGAAGCCACCTCCCTCCATATATGGGATCTCGGACCTTTCTCTTGGTGGAAGTCTTTCCTCGGGATTTTTACCTCGAAAATCATTTTGCCTCTTGTTTCTGGATTTCTCAAATCTACTCGGACTCCTTCTCTGGTCAGCATTCTCTCTTTCCATTTTCTCCATCTCCAAGTACTTCTTTGACCGAGCTTTTAATTCCACCAAAGTTCTAACCGGGTCTTTATAAATAGATTTCGCCAATCTTGAGGATCTGTGTAACCTTGCTACAACTAGGTGTACACGAACGTTTTCTGACAATCCTAGGATTTGTAATGTCACTTCTTTAAAACGGTCCAGGTATTTCTATAGGAATTCATCGGGTTGTTGCCTTATTTTTTCCATAGCAAATTCTAAATTTGGCTGCTTTTTACTGGTGACGAAGTTTAACAAAAATCTCCCTCCAAATTTGTCAAAATACTTGATAGATCCCGCTAGCAATGAAGAGAACCACATTTGAGCTGCTCCCATCAGAGTTGTTGCAAAAAGTCATTGAATCAATGGTTTCTCTACACCTTTGATATACATGGCTGTATCAAAAGCATCCAAATGGACTTAAGGGTCTTGAGTTCCATCATACTTTGGCAATTCAGATAAATTCAGATTCTCTGGAAAAGGTGCATCAACAATTCCATCCATAAAAAGGCTATCGTTGTACTACCCCCTGTGATATTTCCTTCTATATACTCTTGACACATATATGGGTTCCTTGATTATCTTACTTGATCATAAGACCAAGTATTTTCAGTTCCTCTCAACACTTCAATGTTGTTACCTCTATCTCCACCTTGCAAATGACCTTTATTGTTTCTACTTTCATGTAAAATAGGTTGTTCATTCTGGGCAGCTCCATTCATTATAGCATCAGGTCTCCTATCCCGGCTGAGAACCAGGTTATCAATTCCTCTTCGATTTCATTCAGCAACGTGCCTTGTTTGACTAAGGTCATTTCTTTGTTCAGCATCATCCCGACGAGGGCTTGATATCCTTAAATCATTCATGACCTGAGTCATAACCTACCTTGGATCCGAGTTCCTGGCTTCCTATAACCTAGCTTCCAAATCCCGGATCCTCCGTGCATCTTCTTCTCTTTGGAGTTGATTTCTCCTCTCCATCTCTTACATCCTTCTTAAGACTGCGCCCACAGCTAGATCTGTAACCCGCTGGTCATGGTTAACTTCAACTGGGATCTGCCCTACGTTTAGGGCCTGTGCCCCAATTGGTTGCAGTCCCTCCACACACGGAGCATTCTGATTCACAGCAGGAGTTGATGCTGAATCAGAATGCATATCACTAGTGTGCACAGCGTTATGACCATGGCCTGTTGATTCTCAGGAACGCGCTGACCCGTTGGATCTTCATGTATTATGGGGATTTGTCTTGGCTCAACATTCGGTTCCAATGGCTGTCGATATCCACCCCTGGTAGTACGTGCCATGTTTTTTGTGAGATTTCAAATGCTTGTTCCCCACAAACAGCACCAATGTTCTGTCTATGTGATAGAGATGTCTAGCCAAGGGCTAGTGGATCAATATAGGATCTTGTGCTCTCTCTAGATACCTATAAATTAGGTATCTTGGGGGTAGCAAATCATTTTTCACGATTATGAGGCCTTAGCCAAAAAAAGGGTGGTGTGTGCACAGTGATTGTGTAATAATAATAGTATAGAGAGATTAGTTCATACATGTGGTCTTTAGCTCCTATTTATAATGTTTACTTGAGGATTTGAACCATTTGACCTCCTTCCTCTAGGCCCAGTCTACTGTCTATACGTTATTCAACAGTTCATCCTCTGTTAGACCTCTCAAGTATATGAGCCTTATGTTGGTCCATAACACTTATATATTTTTATGTTTCATGGAGCTCATTAGGATACTTAATGTTATGTAATTAGTTCTTATATATTTAACGTGTTATTTTTATTTTATTTTTGTATACATATATAGTACCGGCCCAACTAAAGATTAATATATGTATTTGCATGTGGAAAATATAAACCATATGATAGTACATTTAATTTGTTATCGTCAATTTGACCCACGTTAAATTATGATTGCCTTTTATCAAATGAAAATTTGTGATGCTGTATTATGTTGATTCACGTTGACGCAGGGCATAATAAAAGTATTTATTACTTTCATGGATGATTACACTAGACTATGTTATGTTAATTTGTTTAATAGCAAAGTTGAAACTATTAATGGATTTAAACAATTAAGACTCAATTAAATACAAAAATAAAAACAGTAAGTACTGGTAAAAGAGGATAGTATGTATGATAGTTCCTTTACTAAACAACTACTCCTTAACCCTCACTTGACAACTGAGCTCTCCCAAGGGTTTGCTTGAGTCAGGGTTTAAACCCTGCCTCAAGCAAATTCTTGGAAAATCTTTGCGGGGCAGAGGAGGAAAGTGTCTCCTTCTCGGTTGGGAGATTAGTTTCATCCTTCCTTCGGTAGCGAAGCTCAATGCACCCGCTGTTCCAATGAGAGACTAGCCTCCAGGGCCGTACTCCGAGGGCAAGGTAACTGGAGGAGGTTGAATGGAGATACCTCCGAGTTATAAAAAAAAAAAAACAACTACTCTTATGCACCGCAATTGGACGGGATTGAAGAAAAGAAAAATTCGAACGAAGGAAATGATTAATGCTATATTCATTACTTTCGATTTACCATAAATTATGAGCGGCAGCCATTTTGATGACTAATTATATCATAAATTAATTACCACAGGGAAAAGGACCATTGTAAAGCTTTTGGATAAAAAAATTATCCACTTAAATCGATTGGATAAGTCTTCCCAAAGTAATGCAATCGAACGTGTCCCATATGCTGACGGGACTAGTCCCATCAATGATATTGACGGGACTCGTGTCACGTCAGCACCGCATAGGCAGTCCAATTACCTTAAAACTTCAGAAAATCATAACTTGTGACTCGGATATTCAAATCGGATGATTTTTTTTATTTCATATAACTTTTCGAGATCTAGGCAATGACACTTCATTTGACATATTTTATCTCTCACAAACATAGTTTGAATTTGTAACAATTGTACCACAATCACAAAAGTGTTTAAATTCAGAAGATCTTCAAACTATGTTTGTGGAAGATAAAATATGTCAAACGAGATGTCATTGCATAGATCTCGAAAAGTTATGTGAAATAAAAAAAACATCTGATTTGGATACCCGAGTAAGTTATGGCCTTCCGAAATTTACGGTAACTGGACTGCCTACGTAACGCTGATGTGGCGCGAGTCCTGTCAGTATCATTGATAGGACTAATCCCGTCAGTATAGATGACATGTTTAATTGTATTATTTTAGAAAAATTTATCCAATCAACTTTAATTAGACAATTCTTTTGTTAAAAAATTTTAAAATGGTTCTTTAGCTCAAAGGAAAACACAAAACATCTCTTATAGAAATGGAAAGGAAGAAAAGTCTACCTTGAATAGTGTGAGAGTGTTTGCTAATGTTTCAATTCCTAAATATAAAAACGGTTTTATAATTTTCATTCAACATAGATAATTCAAATTTTTTTACACACCCTTTGATTTTCGTGCTGACATGAATTCTACATATAATTTTTTCTAACACATGGATCCCACATATTTTTTTATCTTTATAACATAAGATTTCAATTCTCCTTGAACATAAAAATTATAAAACCCATATAAAAAGGTTGAAATCAGACCAATAAATGTCATGTTGTTTGAAAATATATGTCTGAATAACATGATATATGAGTCAAGGAATAATAATAAATCTGAAAGTAAAACATTTCGAGATATTACGTACGCCCAACAGTAATCATGTACTGGAGGAATTTAAATATTATTAAAGACAAAGGACCTCAATGTCATTTGGAACTAATTTTCTAACGTATTTATTAGAAGTTGAATCTTATACATTTAAAGGGCCTGCAACATATGTTGAAGCACCATCTGTCAATATCTTGAAAGTTCCTTGTTTTGAAAATCATATATAATGTGATGTTAGTTTACATTCATATTAAAATAAAAAGTTTCCTTTCATCAAATATGTCAGATCAACACTTCATATATGATATAATATTAGAAGGTTTGTGTCAGTCTGTTTTATATATTTTCATTATTATATAACAAAATTTAAGAAGCATAAAATTAGCACCAACTTGTCAATTAGTAAAAGTTATGGTTACTTTAATGCAAAATGAAGAAATATTTACATAGCAGGACGCCAAAAGGATGATGACCCAATCTTCATATTGCTTTCCTCTGCTCCTGTAATATTCAAAGTTACGTGAATATGCTTTTGTCCTCTTTTTCCATATAATGCTTTTGCCCTTTGAATCCAACAAAATTGGGTGATCCGCAGGATTTCTCAAAAAAAAAAAAAAAAAATTGTCATAATTTAAAGTTTCCAAGGTTCGTATATTATCTTGTGTTTAAAAATTCGTCTCGGCCATCGACTCGGTCGAGGTTACGGATCATGGATTCAACTGAGGGGTCACAGGATCACTTCATTGACCGATTTTATACATTACAAAATATAAAGATATATCCTAAATAAAAAATGGGAAAAATATCTATCCTTTTAAAGGACATAACCTTATATCATTTTAGATTCTAACCGTTGATTTCCGTCCATCAATGGTTATAATCTATTTGGTTAAACTTAATGGGCCAAATTTATTATAAATTAATTAATAATTTTGATCCAATAAATTATAATCGTTGATGAACATAAATCAATCGTTAGGATCTAAGATGATATAAACTTATATCCTTTAAAATGACAAATGTTATTCCCAAAAAAAATTCAAAAAATCAAATCACCGATCATTAAATATTCAAAATACATTTAACATAATTCAACCAATTACATCCACAACTCAATATTCACAAGTAGGGGTGGCAAAACGGGTTTGGCCCGACCCGACCCGCCACCAACCTGCCAAAAGTGGGTTGGCCCGCCCCGCCCCGCCACTTGAATTTGGGTTGAAAACCTCAACCCGCCCCATTTTATGGTGGGTTGGCGGGTCAACACGCTTAAAAATAAAAAATAAAATATATTTTGTAAATGTTATAATATTACTTATTTTCTCATCACATTCCCCTTAGTTTTTTTCAATCTTTAGTCTAAATGTATGTTAATATTTAGTTAGATATTCTTTACAAACTTATTTTTATCTCCATACATAAATTACTTTTGTCATAAATAAAATTTTTCTTCTATATTTTTTCTAGAGAGTACTAAGATAACAAAAAATTAGATATTGCAAAAGCTTAAAAACAAATAAATAATACCTAATAGTAAGAAAAAAAGTAAACACCCTTTTTGTTCCCTGGCAATATCTACGAAATCCTTTTTAGTCCCTGACAATAAAAAAGACCAAATTGGTCCCTAAAATTATGAAAAAAAGGTCATGTTAGTCCTTCTGTCAATTGTAATAAGTACTCCTTGGTCCTTTTTTCATAATTTTAGGGACCAATTTGGTCCTTTTTTATTGCCAGGGACTAAAAAAGATTTCGTGGATAATGCCAGGGACCAAAAAAGGGTGTTTACTCTAAAAAAAATTGGTCCGGCGGGCCAACCCCGCCGCCAACCCATTTTGACCCACAATCCAACGGGGCGGGTTGGTGGGTTGAAATATGTAACCCAACCCGTCCCGTTTTGGCGGGTTGGCGGGTTGACCTGTCGGGTTTAACCCATATTGCCACCTCTATTCACAAGCTAATCAAAGTATCAAACACATATTCCAATGGAGTTAATGAAAAATTATATCATCAAACTCATGTCCTTCTCATGCACCTACAACAATATATGAAATGAGATCCCTTACCCAATAGAGAAGAACAGAAGAGAGGCGACGGCACGACAAATTAACGGAGAGGAGAGAAGAACTGTGGAGGAGATCACCGGATCAAAAAGAGCGGGTCTGGGTTTGGGAGAGAAGATAGGAAGAGAAGAAAAAGAATGATTCATATTTAAGATCTAATTCTAAATCTAGGCAATAGAGAGTTTTTGTTTTGTTTTGTTTTTTACACATCAATCGATGTCATTTTATGTATACTTTTTTTAAAATCGATAACCGAATTACCGAAAAATCAAAAACAAAAAAATAACTAATAGGATTGGATCATTTTTCCATTTGGTTGATGAAAATCGATCCAATTCAAACCGATCCAATATATTAATTCTCTTCTACCTACTTGGATATTTTCCCAATCATAGCCCAAAAATTTCTAAACCCAATGCTCATTAACCCATCAACTAAACCCAAGAAAAAACTTAGCCACATCCCATCAGTAAAATTTTATATATGTGATTGCAAAAAAAAAAAAAAAAAAAATTATATTATCATTTATTTATGCTGTTGTATTTAAAAAAAATGTTTTAACAAAGCCAATATATACAAAATGATATGTTATTTGCATAATAACCATGAAACAAATTTTAGGCTTTTTAAAAAATTGAAAACCAATCTAATTCAAACCAAAAAAATTATATTAAAGCGGATTAGATTTGAAAAAAATATCCAAATCAAATGGACGATTACATGATCAAATCAAAGGGATTGAATCGGATGCTTTTTTCTTTGATAATCGGTCCAATCCAAACCACGAACCCTTGCCTTTGACCTCTCTAACCCGAGAGTCAAGGGGTCAACCAAGAGTTTCGGGAATTAGATGGATCAATGTACAAGTAAGATCTAACTACGGACCTGAAAGAGTGGGGAGTTCTAGTCAATGCTTGCTCAAATATTCTACTATTTAATATCTTAATACTGATATCGTCTTATTCACTAAAGAAATAAAGGAAGAATAGGGTCAGTTTCAGAGTAGAATTCATCTTTTATTATAGACAGCAGTAAACCAACGGAGCCTTCTCGCTCCTCTGAACGCTGAAATCCAATATGGCGGTCATATAAAAAACCAAGCGGACATAACATCAAGTCACCTTCATTTTTTATTTTTATTTTTTTGGTAAAATCCATCATCTTTTATTATAGTACACACTATGTACGTGGTCATTAAATTAAAATAACTTCTTCTCACACGATATATATATATATATATATATATATATATATATATATATATATATATATATATATATATATATATATATATATATATAATACTCTTCTCAAAAGTGTCTTACCGGTAATACTCTACTCAAAAGTGTCTTACCCTAAAAGTTTATATATATATATATATATATGAGAAAAATATCTCTCAAACTGAGATATATTTATCTCCGACTGCCCAAAAATTACGTTTTTTTATTTATTAATTTCTTGATATTGATTGATTCACCTTTGAATAATTATGGTTTTCTTTTTCTCTTTCTTCCTTTATCATCATTGATTCATCTTTGTATGGTTATGATTTAATAGCCAGAGATAAAGTGATCTCAAACAACTTAAGAAACGAGAGAGAGATTTATAAATATCATGTTGTGGGAGGAAGTTTGTGTCATGTTGTAGAAACATCTTATGTGGGGCTCATCTTTATTTTATTTTATTTTAAAAAAAGGTTGAACCCACATTAAATATGTTTATAACATGACACAAACTCTCTTCTACAACATAATATTCATAAATCCTATATATATGGAAAATATTACTCTTCTTTTATATAATATAACTTCTCTCACGCTCTCTCACTTTGATTTTCGCACCCTATATTTTTTTTCTTATAATAGTGGGACCCACCTATTTTCTCTCTACAACGTAAGATAATTATCTTATGTGAAAGGAGACTAATAAACCCATATATGAGGTATGATCCTTTGACACCAGTGTCAAATTTCAAATTTGACACCTCGTCTGAGAGCCGTTAGATAAAAAAAGATCAACGACTCTGATTTGTAAGCATGTTTTCCCATTGATCTTTTTTGATCTAATAGTTATTAGACGAGATGTCAAAATTAAAATTTGACATTAGTGTCAAAGGATCCTACCTCTCTATATATATAGGGAGAGAGAATATTTTACATTCAACTTGTATCGTTTGTTTATATTTATATTTATTGTGGATAATTTTTTAAAAAAATTGATTAGAAAATCACTCTCAGTATATATGAATCCGACAACTGAATAAAAAAAAATTAGGTGTTAGATTTATTATTTTTATTATCTAAATTTGAAATTATTTATATAATAATTATAGAGAACGATTATACTTACAACCTTTTTTCTTTACAACTTCTTACAACCGTATCTTATCACCGTTGATTTTCGTCAATCAACGGTTATCATTTATTGTGAATTAATAATTAATTAATTAATTTAATTTGCTAAAATGATAAATGTTGATTGGCGGAAATCAACGTGATAAGATATGATTGTAAGAGGTTGTAAAGATAAAAAGTTATTAGTATAACCTTCCCCATAATTATATTATGTTATAATTGTTACGGTTATATTATTGGATAATATACAACGTTTTGGTTAAATTAAACACTACACAATTCAGTCAAATAAATTCGCATTTCATTGCACTTTTCAAAAACAAATAATTATACATCCATAGATAATCATACATTTGAATGACATACCCATTTATTTGTAAGAACACTTCCTCGATTCTATATAAATTTTAGTTAAAATCTATTGCCAACTTAAAGTCAAAAGTCAAGACTAGTATTAGACACGATAGGGACATTTATTGAATAGTCCTTCTATCAAAGCCATAATATTTGAAATCTATAGCTATACAGCTTAATTTGAAGTCAACTATACTAGCTCATATACTACAACAGAATACCCTTCAAACCTAGTTTTCCACCCAAGCTTGGTGGTTTGACACACTATCTCCTTTTAGGCACGCACGGCACAACTATACTAATCTATATTTCTTTAGTTTATTGTTTTCTCCTTTTCTAAAAACCTTAATTTGAGATATAAAGCTATAAATCCATTAAGGTTTGAATTTTACGCTGTCCCAAGCATGTTCTCATTAATTAATTTTCTGTCATTGGTGGTATACAATATTTTTCTTGCATCCCTGTCCTTCTCACTTCTAAATCATGTTAAGAACCACTATTTAAGTTCTATGCCAGAGGTGATTTTCGCTTACGGTAAGATGACAAATTTCAACTTCTAACACTTTAGCTCACTTAGTTCGTGCAAGTTACACTATGGTTGATGGGAATTTCTTCGTATCGCTTCCTATGTAGTCTCAAGACCAGAAATATTTTCGGTGTTCTGGATCACATAATATTAGTTGGTCCCTTTACCAAATATAGTAAAATATAATACTTTTATATTATCCTTGTCTTTATATTTATTTTCACTCATATCCCACTTTTTTCTATTTTTAGTGGGAGACCGTGTGCTCGCGCACATTTCACTTCTCTCATTTTTCTTTTCCTCCATTACTCTCTACCTTTACTTCTTTTTCCTTCTTTCGAAAATAAGCATTTAGGGTTTGGATTTTGCTTTTAAAACATGAAATAATTATAGATTTATTGTTTGTCATGTTATAGAAGATAATTTTTATATCTCTACATACACATAAGAATTTATGGGATCAATTTTTTTTTTTCTTTCTTCACATAGATCTCACATACTTTTATGTATGTATAGGAAATAAATTTATTTCCTATACATAAGAAACAACAAACCCAATAATTATTATCTAAAGTAATAATCGACTACTTTTAATTTCTCAAGAGTTTAAAACTCTTTAGATTTACCAAAGAATTGATTATTTGAACAAATAATTAATTATTTGGACAAACAGAGAACATTAGGCTCTTCGATTCTGATAAATATATCAATTATTCTTTTTAATAATCGATTATTTATTCTAATGATCAATTAGACCTCACTGATAATCATTAATCTTAGCAAAATCAGTTTCAGTTCTGGTTACTAACATAATGATTGATTGTTTTATTGGGAATGCCAACTTGTTTTAAGATTTTGATCAGGCATTTTCAGTATGTTCGTATCATCAGTAGACTGTTTTTCCAAATTTTCTTCACCTTTTAAGTCTCCTAAATGCTCATGCCACATCACTTATTATTTTATTTTAATTTAATTTAACATTGTAAAACTTACAGAATAAAAGATACTTTCTTTTTCATATCCTGTGTCTTATCTGGACCATCATTTTTATAAATAAAAGTATACTCAACCAAGTTGCCATCATATATTTCAGCTCTGCTTTACTTCAAACATTCCTACACATATTCCGCAACATATAGCCAGGAGAAATGCTTATAACTCTGCCTATTGTTCAGTCTACTACTTAATAATAATACATTTGATGACATACTCTTCATTGACCTCAATTCGTTAAAATTGGCTAGATCTTGTGAACATTAAAACCTGAATCCTCTGATGTCAAATTCTCATTCCAATTCTCAAATTCTCGTCCACCAAACACCACTTGCTTGATCCCAACAAAACTATCACAAACAAAAACCAAAGAAATAGATGGGATTAAAATAAACATCTAAGAAAAATAAAAAATAAAAATACCAAACATCAGTACTAAAGCAAGGATAAGCTAGAGGAGCTGAACAAAAAATTACTCTTCACACACACATACATGCATGCGTGTGCATATCAAATCTTTTAGAGCACGAGTGCTGAGAAGCATGGACACTAACATGGGACCCATGAGATGACACAAACACACTCCAACACAACAAATTTTTAACTGTCCGATTAGGATTTGAAGAGTCATGTTGCATGCAACACAAATGTCCGATATTTTAATTTTTCCTTGAAAGATTGGTGAGCACCAATCAAAATGATAATCTACAACTTCTATTTTCTAATATTGCTCATGCAAATTATCAAAAGAATTGTTCATCCTAAATGGCTTTGGTTGGTTAGTCCCCGTTTGTTTTTGAAGTAATTAATCAATAGAATAAAGCAAGTGGAGATCATACTCGGAGCTTATCTGTGTCAATGCATTTACCAAAACATCCAGAATCAACGGTTCATAAGATCCAATATCCACCCTGTTACATCACAAGAAGAACATATTAGTATTCGCACTTCAAATTACATCAACATGTATAACAAAGCATTAACAGAAAAGAATATGCAATTGGTAGTGCACCATATTCGAGCCAAGTTGTCTTGAACCTCAAGATCCCCAAGGTTGTAAAATGTAGTTGGTGTCACATTTGCTCCCTGAATATAATCGTAACTTGGTCGTTTATCTATTGGAGACTGTGACAGCTGTAGTAATGATGCTAGCTCTATAAGCAACGAAGTCGTTTGAAAAATTCACCAAAAAAGAGAGAGAGAAAGAAAACTTGGTGTCCAAGGCAGAAGAGAAAAACTCACTTGCATATTCATGGCATTGCATCCACCAAGACGTCCAATAATGTGCCAAGATCGTATAGTCTGCAAAGACCCAAATTCAACAAAATTTCATAACATAGACATACGTGCATCATGGGGAATGTAAAAAAAGATAGAGTCATAGGACAAAGTTCCTTACATTACAAATTAAGGAGATGTCTTTTGCCAATGGAGCATTGTAAAATTCAAGCCATATATATGAGTTTGAAAAGTCAAATCTGGAAAGACCAGCATTAGCAGTAAGAAAAAGAAAATATTTTTTATTGATAAGCAAGAAAAACAGAATATGTAATTATTGCACATGTGGAATACAACTTAAAGCAGAAAGCAATGAGATTATTATCAAATAAAACATGGTGATAGGAACCAAGTATGAATTGAACCAAGAATAGAATGAGAAACATGTAGTTTGTGTATATTTCACTGATATCAGTAGGATATCAGTATCAATATGGGAAATTACAAGCTGTATGGAAAAGAAAAAACAAGAAAATGCAGGAAAATGAAAGAAACTAATTCCAAAGATTCCGAGAGGTTCTAGTCTCTTCCAAGGACTAATCCAAGACTTCTCAACAATACTGATTCCCCTCTCTCCCTTCCACTTTTAACTCCCTTTCCCCCACTCATGTTGTTACTACAACCTTACCCTCCAATCCACCATGATGCCATACGGTTCAAACATCAAATGGTCATACACAACTATTTCAAGCATATAGAGAGGTGTTTCCTGCCAACCGTTCCAAAGGTAAACCTTATATATACGACTGCCAGAGTTAGATCTAAAGGCCATGGCCTCAATATATTGGTGACTCCTATACCACAAACTTTAACATCACATATCACAATATTTTTGTTCTGGAATTCAAAGTCGTACTCCAGTTGAAATAGTTTCACAAACTCAGTCACACAGTCACATAAATTTACATCCTGAGTAATTTTTTGTCCCCTAAGCTGGGCTTGCATCAACTTGACAATAGCTTGGGCCTACCCACAAATTGACCTAGCTTCCTTCTGCTTTCTGGTTGTCATTTCACATAGCTTCTGTATTTTTTGTAAGATACAATGTGTTCTTCTCACGCTCCCAACTGCCATAGTTGGTGTGAACTCCGAAGAAAAAGGCAACCGAAAGAAGATTGAGACCAAGGAAGAAGGCAATCAAATTAAGGCAACACATCTCTTTTTCCCCGGCTCCAACGATCATTATGCATGGAACCATACTAGTCACTTAGTTGTTGCATGGCTTGCTACTGCACGAGATAGACTCTCCTTTCCTCTCATCGGCCTCACAAGCTCCATCATCCTGGTTTGCTAGACATCATGAAAGTGTTTTAGGTCAAATGTGCCCGGACATGATTATGGGTTCACAAGCCCAATCTTCATACGAAACAAAGACATCGCTAGGCTAGGCTTGGAGCCAAGTAATAACAATTTGGGCTAGACCTACTAGGTCAAGAATTGGCCCAATTTATGTAGTCTTCTCCCTTATGATATCTCATGTGTTCACGACCGCATATTACATTCATGCCAGTTCCATGAACCTTCCTCCTCTCTCTTAAGATGGCTCAAGCATGGTGGTTCAAGTAATGGCAATGGTTTGACTACCATTGCTGATGATTGTGACCTCATCGGTACTTATGCAACCTTTGCTAGAGCCTCCATTGTATTCCAATGCTCTTCACCTCAAATCCTTTCTTCCTCATACTCCTTTGTCACACAACCAAGTGATCATTTTTTGTCTACAAGACTAGGACCATGATTTCCCTTTGGTTTCTCCCGCTCCCCTCTTGAATTTTGACCACCTCATCAACAACGTGCTCCCTCTAAAGATCTCTGACTCCTTCCCTTCCATGGTCTTCGACTACTCCAACACAGAGTTTCTTTATGTCTATGTTCTTATTCTAGTTTTGGAGGTTCCAGCTCGGCTTCCTTGTCTTGAACCCATTTCCGGATAGAACTACGATTGAAATTTCTTGAGCACTGCATTCATGAAATTCCACCAGTTGCAATTGGGTTGATCCAACTCCTGCATTGATATCGCTTCATAGCACAGCCTTTCAATGCCTTCATAGCTTTAGGAAGCTTCTCAGCCTCTTGTATTCTTTCTGCATCGAAGTGTTGCACAACATTGATCAGCCACCACTAGGCTTCTCCTTCGAATAATGGAATTATCCCTAAATTTGATACCACAATTTCCAAATCGATAGCTCTGATACCAATTAATAGGAATCAAGAATAGAAACGAACACACATTTTGTACTTATTTCATTAATATCAATAGGATATAAGTTTCAGTCATGGGACACTAAAAGAAACCAATATTCCAAAGCTTTAAAAAGGTTATGGTCTCTTCTAAAGACTACCCAAGAATTCTCAACAATTCTAATATCCCTCTCTCCTCCCTCCCTTAAGCCCTTTTCCCCCACTCAGGTTGTTACTATAACCTTACCCATCAAGATGCCATACAAGTCGCATGTCATTGGCTGCTAGTGAGAGGACCAATCAACTATGACCCTTCCTAGCCTAAACCCTAGTGATGGGTGGATTCCTCTACGACCTTTCCAGATCCAAGCTTGTTCCTAGGGTATTCTTCTAGCAGATTATTCATTTCCAAGGATATCATTTTTCACGAGTCTAGATTCCCTTGTTTGTCTATGTTCAACTCTGAACCGTACTCTAATTCCTCCTCAACTATCAGTAGTTCTATTCCCTTAATCTCAACTCCTCAAACATCTTATGTTGAGCCCCTCCATCTCTAGTCCCTTACTCTAGACCTACATTCTTCCTTGGTATCTCCCTTCTCCACTCCTTCAATATCATCCTCTCCGATACAATTTGCTTCTGCTTCCCCATCTTCCCAGCCTTGCAATCTCTCTTCTTCATCCTCTGTTATTCCTCTTTCTAGTCCTCATCCTATGAAAACTATATCTAAGCCCCATATTTAATAGCGTGCAGAGAAAGGAAGAGAGAGAAGAGAGAAAAAGTCACTGAGAATATTCTAGATCTTGAGATTATGAATTGATTAATTGAGAGATTACAGAGAACTAGTATTTATACAATAGTGCTGACTCAATCACTAATTAACAGATGGTGACTAACATTAACGGAAAGCCTAACAGAATATTAGAGAGAGAGATATAATTACATATATCAGGTGTAGACTATCAACAGTACACCAAACACAATTAAACTAAGCTACATAAGCTAATTGATACAGGCCCGTCCATTAAAGTATACACACGCAAGAGGAATAGGGCCCAAGCCCAAACAAGTCAGTTAACGCAAGTGGAGGAATCAGATACGGATGCACAACAGAAAGCGGTTATAGAGGGAGAAGTGCACCGTGCAGGGAAATAAAAGGGGAAGCATGGAGGGCATCTTGGATCTTACTTCTTGGCTGGACTTGGGGAGAGACTAGAGACTCTCCAATTGCTCTAGATTTATCTTTGTTATTGCTATTTCCTTACTGTCACGTTCTTCCAATTCTGTCAATGTAATTAGGATTTCATTTCTACTGCAAGTTGTAATTGAATCTGAACTTTCTGATACCTATGACTCAATCATAATTAATTCTAATTAATAAAATAACGGATTCTAATTAATTACAATCAATCCTAATTAATAGGAAATAAAAAACGGAAAAATAATTGAATTTTAATTCTGATTTTCTACACTCCCCCTCAAGTTGGGAGGTAAATGTTGATCATTCCCAACTTGCCAATCAAGTCTTCGAATGCTGGACGGTGTAGGCCCTTGGTAAGGATATCTGCAGTTTGCTCTTTGGTTGGAACATACATCATACACACACTTCCATCATCTAATTTTTCTTTGATGAAGTGACGATCAACTTCCACATGCTTTGTTCGATCATGATGCACAGGATTTTGAGCAATGCTAACAGCTGCCTTGTTATCACAATATAGTTTTATTGGTAGGGAATAGAAATCTTCAACTCTTGAAGAAGTCTTCTCAACCAGATTCCTTCACAAACTCCATGAGCTAAAGCTCGAAATTCTGCTTCAGCACTACTTCTTGCAACCACTGTTTGCTTTTTGCTTCTCCAAGTAACAAGATTTCCCCATACATAGGTGCAATAGCCTGAGGTAGATCTCCTGTCTACTGATGAGCCTGCCCAATCTGCATCAGTGTATATTTCAATCGTTCTTTTATACCCCTTTTTAAAGAATAATCCTCTTCCTGGAGTGTTCTTGAGGTATCGAAGCACCCTATAGACTGCACTAAGATGCTTTTCCTTGGGTGAGTGCATGAATTGACTAATCATACTCACCGCAAAGGCAATGTCAGGACGCGTATGAGATAAGTAAATTAGTTTACCAACCAATCGCTGATATTGTTCTTTATCCACCTCATTCCCATCTTCAATACCTAACTTGGTATTAGGTTCCACGGGTGTCTCAGCAGGTTTACATCCTAACATTCCTGTTTCCATCAAAAGATCTAGAACATATTTCTTTTGTGTGAGAGTGATGCCTGTTTTGCTCCTAGCAACTTCCATACCAAGAAAATATTTGAGAGTGCCAAGATCTTTGAGTTCAAATTGAGCTGCTAGATATTTCTTCAAGGTGTTCAATTCCTCAATATCATCACCTGTAAGAATTATATCATCTACATATACAATAAGAATAGCAATTTTACCATCCTTAGAGTGTTTGTGGAAGAGAGTATGATCAGTCTGTGCTTGAATGAAGCCTCTTCTTTTGACTGCTTGTGTGAATTTGTCGAACCATTCTCTGGGAGACTGTTTCAATCCATATAGAGACTTTTTTAGTTTACACACTGATCCATTTCCCTTTTCAAAACCAGGTGGAGGATCCATATAGACTTCTTCATGTAAGTCACCATTTAGGAATGCATTCTTCACATCTAACTGTTGTAGAGGCCAATCTAGGTTGGCAGCAAGAGATAAGAGAACTCGGATGGTATTGACTTTAGCAACCGGAGCAAAAGTCTCATGATAATCTATCCCATGAGTCTGAGTGAAACCCTTTGCAACCAATCTTGCCTTGTATCTGTTGATGCTATTATCTGCATTGAATTTTATTGTAAACAACCATTTGCATCCTACTGCCTGTTTTCCCTTGGGTAGGGTCACTATCTCCCAAGTTCCATTTCTTTCTAAAGCATTCATTTCTTCAAAGACAGCATCTCTCCATTTTTGATCATCGAGAGCCTCATGTATATTTCTCGGTATCTTTGTACTATCCAACATAGTATTGAAAGCACGGAACCCTGGGGACAACTTTCCATATGAAATATGATTAGAAATAGGATGAGTAGTACAAGATCGAGTACCTTTTCTGAGAGCAATAGGCAAGTTTAGATCATTTTCATCATGGCACTCAAGTGTTGGGGTGCTGGAACTAGAACATGGTTCAGAATCCTGGCAGTGTAGAGGCTCTGGGTTATTCACACTTTGAGGAGGCTTTCGCCTGCTATAAACTTGTCCCCACTTTGAGGAGGCTCCTGATGGTGTGGATTCTGTAGCTCCCCCTGTTTCCAAAAATAGAGGTAATACTGTGGCATCACTAGGTTCCCATGACTGATCTTCATCTACTCCTATAGACTCCCCCTGAAGAGAAGTCACGGGGAAGAAAGAGTCATTCTCAGAAAAGGTGACATCCATAGAGACAAAGACCTTACGAAGGGAGGGTGAATAACACTTATAGCCACGTTGAGTAGGAGAATAACCAATAAAGACACACTGGAGAGACTTAGGATCAAGCTTAGACCGTTGATGGGAGGGAATATGGACAAATACAACACAACCAAATAACTTGGGAGGTAAGGAGGAGACGCCTCGGAAGGAAGGGAAGGTACGACAAAGACGAGAAAGAGGAGACTGAAATTTTAGAATGCGAGATGGCATTCGATTTATCAGATACGAGGCAGTGAGAACTGCCTCTCCCCAAAGATATTTAGGAACACTCGTGGTAAACATAAGAGCCCGAGCAACTTCAAGGAGATGTCGGTTTTTTCTTTCCGCAACTCCGTTTTGTTGGGGTGTGTCAGGACACGAGCTTTGGTGAAGGATGCCATGTTGGGAAAGATATTCTCCAAGAATAGAGTTAAAGTACTCTTTGCCATTATCTGTACGAAGAGTTTGTATAGCAACTTGGAATTGGGTTTGAACCATGGCATGAAATTTTTGAAACACGGATGCAGCATCGGACTTGTCCTTTAGAAGATATACCCAACAAACTCGGGAATGGTCATCAATGAAGGTAATGAACCATCGAGTACCTGAAATATTTTTAACACGGGCTGGACCCCATATGTCACTATGAATTAAGGAAAATGGGGAAGAGTCATGGTGAACTTTAGAAGGATAATGAGCACGAGTATGTTTGGCAAGTTGACAAATATCACAAGAAAACAAACTAGGACTGTTATTAATAAATAAGTTTGGTAACAACTTCTGAAGATAAATAAAATTTGGATGGCCCAGCCTACGGTGCCACAGCATAACATCATTACATGAATCAAAAGGAAGCATAGAGTTTTTTTCTACGAAAACGGCTTCATGAGTCACATCCTCCTCAAAGTAGTAAAGTCCACCATCCTCTCTAGCACTGCCAATCTTCCTCTCCGAGTCCTGTTCCTTAAAAACACAACCATGTGGAAAGAATTTAGCAAAGCAATGCAACTCAGAAGTCAGCTTGCTTATGGAAATGAGATTACAAGTCAGAGAAGGAACATAAAGAACTGATGTTAAATTAATCAGCTCAGAAAGTTTAATGGTTCCGTGTCCTGCAATCTGGGAAAAACTGCCATCGGCGATCTTGACCCTAGAGGGTTCAGAATATGGAGTGTATGAACAAAACAAGCCAAGATTACCTGTCATATGATCAGAGGCTCCAGAATCAAGGATCCAATGATTTTGACTATCAACATGAAAAGTTGTACCTTGCTGGACCACATTACTAGTGGCTTTAGGAGGTTGAGTCAAAAGTCTCTGAAATTGTTCAAACTGAGTCTTGCTAAGAAAGACACCATCAGAGTTAGAGGATGCATGAGGCTCATCAACCTTGTCATCAGTAAAGACCTGATATGCACGACCTTTACTTTTTCCTTTGGGCTTCCAATTTGCAGGTTTCCCGTGGATTTCCCAACATTTCTCACGGGTATGACCAATTTTATTGCAATGGGTGCACCATGGACGACCATCCCGTTTTGATTCTTCAGAGGAACGGTCAATGGTACGGTTGGCAGCTAATGCAGACATATCATCAGACTTATCAAGCGACTCTTTTTCTCCCAGCATAACTCTCCGTCTACTGGCTTCTCTACGAACTTCAGCAAAGGCGTCAGCAAGTGAGGGTAACGGTCGCTGCCCCAATATTCGACCACGAACCTCATCAAGATCTCGGTTGAGTCCGGCAAGGAAATCATACAGTCTTTCCTTCTCCAAGTGTTTTTTAAATTGGGTATTAGCTTCCAATCCTTTAAGATCGGATGCATAATAAAGATCCAATTCCTGCCATAAATTTGTTAGTGCAGTAAAATATTCAGTAATAGTCATACCCTTTTGACGAAAGTCTCAACTTATTTCTCAGTTCAAAGACTTGAGAGGTATTTTCAAGATCTGAATAATTTTGTTGAACAGTATCCCAAATCTCCTTGGCAGTGTCGAAGAACAAATAGGTTTGGCCAATATGTGGTTCCATGGAATTAGTCAGCCATGCCATTACCAAGGAATTATTAATCTCCCAATTATCATAATCAGGAGAATCCTCAGCAGGTTTCTTCATTTTTTTCTCAAGATAACCCATCTTTCCTTTTGCCCGGATCACCAACTTAACAGATTGAAACCATGGCAGAAAGCTCTGAGGAAGACATGAAGGAAGAGAGAGGATTTGACCATGGATGAAAAAATCAAGTTTTTAATTTTTTCAACTCGTCGGAGCCTTCTGAGTCGAATGATCACTTCACTTTCTTGATTGGAGGTTTGTAGATTATGTTTCTGTGTTTGGACATTTTTTCAGCCTTGAAGGTGGCTGATCTAGGGTAGGAACGAACCCGCTCTGATACCATATTGAAAAAGTTTCTGTATATTGATATTGAATCGTTTACATGAGGAATGAGGAGTATTTATACAAGGAAAAAGTAACTGAGCATGACTCAGCTATGACTATGACTCATGACTCACCTATGACTCAATCATAATTAATTCTAATTAATAAAATAACGGATTCTAATTAATTACAATCAATCCTAATTAATAGGAAATAAAAAACGGAAAAATAATTGAATTTTAATTCTGATTTTCTACAGAAACTTAAAACATTCTGTCTCCTTACTTTTGGAACTTGGTATTCTGTATCACTAAGCTAAGGAGCAATATTCTATATACTCCTAATACACCCCCTCAAACTCATAGATTTTGGGCAATATCCAAAAATTTGAGTTTGTGTCTCAACTCAAAAAATCTAGTAGATGGAAGAGCCTTAGTGAGAATGTCTAGCCTCTTGGTCTTCAGATGGAACATGAGAGACAATCAATTCTTTTGCTAGAACCCTTTCACGAACAAAGAATATATCAAGTTCCATATGCTTGGTGCAGGCATGAAGGACAGGATTGTGAGATAAGGCCACAGTGCTCAAATTATCACAGAAAATTGATGGAGTTGAAAAAGAAACATGAAGTTCACGTAATAGGGATTGGATCCATAACAGTTCTGCACAGGTAAGAGCTAAACCCCTGTGTTCAGCTTCGGTATTTGACCTGGCCACCAAGGTTTGCTTCTTGGAACACCAAGAGACAAGTAGGACCCAAGAAGAGACAAGCACCAGATGTGGAGCGTCAAACATCAGGGTCACTTGCCCAATCTGCATCACAATAAGCAATGAGAGGAAGAGGGGCAGTGGGAAAGGCAGAATGCAAGTGAAGGCCAAATGAGTCAGTGCCTTTTAGATATCGAAGGATTTTTTCCAATGCTCAACAAGGAGCTAGGCCATAAATTCAGAGACTTTATTAACTGCAAAACTGATCTCAGATCGTGTGATTGTGGCATATTGGAGAGCTCCAACAATAGACCGATAGTGAGAAGGATCATCGAAGTAATGAGAGCCATGTTTGTTGAGCTTACAGCTAGAAGGCATGGGAGTAGCAATGCTCTTTGCATCATGCATTGCATATCTGCTTAAGAGATCACGAATGTATTTGGCTTGAGAAAGAAAAATGACATCAGGCGCTGATCTCTTAACTTCAACACCCAAAAAATAATCCAAATCAACAAGATCCTTTAAAGCAAAGGTGGAGTGTAGATTAGCTAACAATTGTTGAATATAGTTTGCATCATTACCGGTGATGATAATGTCATCTACATACACTAGTATGTAGATCCATTTGCTGCCAGAGTGAAGAAGAAACAGAAAGGCATCACAACGACTAGAAGAGAAACCCAACTGAGAAAGATATTGCTTGAGCTTATCAAACCATGTCTGTGGGGCTTGTTTGAGGCCATAGAGGTCATTGAGCCTACAAACCAGACGTTTATCACTGCATTCGAAGCTCGGAGGCTGGGTCATATAGACTTCTTCTTCCAAATCACCATTTAAAAAGGCATTGTTGATGTCTAATTGTCGAAGAGGCTAGCCATGAGTAAGAGCCAGAGTCAACATGATGCGAACTGTGACTGGTCGAACAACAGGTGAAAAGGCTTCATTGTAGTCGAAACTGGCTTGTTGATGGAAGCCCTTGGCTACTAACCTGGCTTTGTACTTGTTAATGGTGCCATCAGCATTTTCTTTGACACGAAAGACCCACTTGCAACCTATAGGAGACTTGTTAGGAGGCAAAGATACAAGGGTCCAAGTATTGTTAGTTTTAAGTGCATTAAACTCAGCATGCATAGCCTCAGTCCAGTTGGGATTAGAAAGGGCCAGTTTGACTGTAAAAGGCTCTACATGACTCAAAAAGGCAATGGAACGGGCAAGGGACTTAGATCTAGTAATAATAGAGTGTGTGGGAGACGGTGAACTAATTGAAATAAAAGATGCATACTCAGAATGAAAAGGAGGAGAAGACGCTGAAGTAGAACTAGGGGTGTCAAAAGAATGAACAGCAGAGGAAGAGGAAGATGGGGAATCAGTGTGTGCAGAAAAATGTTAAGGACTAGAAGAATGTGCAGAATAGACTGCCTTTGGTGACTGAAGTGAATTAAAGTGATCTTGAGGCTTTGGCAGAGAGGAGCAGGGAGAAGATGGGTTACACATTAGAGGAAAAATGGAAGGGCTGGACATTGGAGAAAAGGAATGCTTACTGGAAGTCCATGAAACATGGGGAAAACAATATTCATTAAAGAGTACATCTTTTGATACGAAGATTCTTCCATCAGAATTTTGGCAAATGTAACCTTTATGGCTGGAAGAGTAACCCAAAAATAAGCACTCGAGAGCGAAATTCAAGCTTGTGTTTGTCGTAAGGGCGAAGAAAAGGGAAGCGGGCACACCTAAATACCTTAAGAAATTGATAATTTGGAGCTGATTTAAAGAGCTTGGTGTATATGATAAAGCTGTTGTGGGTAGACGATTGATAAGGTACACAGCTGAGGTAAAAGCAAAGTCCCAAAATTTAAAAGGAAGAGAGGCATGAGAAAGAATAGTGAGACCTGATTCCACTATATGTCTGTGTTTGCGTTCCACACCACCATTTTGGTTATGTTTGTGAGGACAAGCTATACGATGCAAAATGCCATGAAGCTTGAGATATTGGGGAAACACTCTAAATTCACCTCCACAGTCAGTTTGGACGGCTTTAATAGGAAGTTGAAATTGATTGTTGAACATTAAATGAAATTCTTTGAAGATAGATAAAGCAACAGATTTTTGTTTTAAAGGGTAAATCCATGTATATCTAGTTGAAGCATCCACAAAGGAGATGTAATATGAGTATCCAAAGATGGATTTTACAGGGGCTGGACCCCAAAGATAACTGTAAACCAGTTCAAAAGGGGTAGTGTAGACAGTACAGGAAAGAGAGGAGGGTAAACGATGAGCTTTGCCAATACAACAAGACTTGCAAAAATCCAAGACAATTTTATTATTGAATGAGATATTACAGGTGGGATTACATTTCTGACAGTATCAGTATGTGGATGTCCTAGCCTATAGTGCCATAAGAAATATTGTGAATGTGTTTCACAAGGTACATTCTCAGACGGATTTACAATAGAAAGAGAAGAGATACATGATTGAACAGTGGAACTATTACAAAGAAAAGGAGATTGAGTGACAGTATGTGGAGTTTTATGTAGAGAAGACTCTGAAGAGGGCACTGTTCCTTGAAAGGGATTGATACCAGTGAAGCAATATAAGCCATCTTGACCAACATTGCCTTGAAGGAGGACTTTATTGGACAACTGCGATTTAACATAGCAAACAGTGGGATGAAACTCAAAATACACATTATTATCTTGAGAAAACTTACTGACACTAATCAAATTCTTCATAATCGAAGGAACATGAAGCAAGTTTTTCAGGTGTAGTTCAGTGTGTGAGTCTACAGGTGAAGCAAACTCAGAAGAGCCTATAGGATTTACGGTCAAACCTTGGCCATTTCCAATTAGAACTTGGTCTGAACCAGACAATTGTTGGCTCTATATCAGATTCAATGGATTAGCAGTAATATGATGTGAGGCTCCAGAGTCAGGATACCACTCCAACGCAGGTGTTGTTGGAGTTAGAGGAAGACCAGATTGCGCAGTAAGCACGGCTTGTGGTGGAGCAGGATTGTTGATCTGACGAACATACTGGAAGGAACATGGTTGTGATTGAGGAGAAGAGCTAAAGAATTGTTGATTCATTGCATCAGTTGGAGGAGGAAGGTTGGGAACAAATTTTCATCATATCGAAACTAGCAGGAGCGAACATCATGACCATACTTGTAGCAAAGTTGACAGTGGATGTTGGCTCTAGTTCCACGACCTCTTCCTCTACTGTTTCTGCCATTAAACCTTCCTCGACCACGATTGGAGGAGCTTGTAGATCCAGATCCATGATTGATGAAGCCTGTAGATCCAGATCCACCATAATCACTGTGCGAAGTTGTCTAGTTCATGCTCTGTTTCTGAATCGCTGTAACAGGGGCAAGCAGAGCATCTTCGTCACCTGATTGCTTGTTAATCTGTGCATGTTGAGCGAGATTAACAGTGCCTAAATTGTTGAGAAAACTCTCGTTTTGCTTTTGCAGAAGTTGTTCATGTGCTAAAAGCTTTATTGCAAGATCATTGAGAGCATACTATTTTTTGCTAGTGTGAACGCTGAGAACGAAGGCGTTGTACTCGGATGGTAAACCTTTGAGAATGGACTCAATGTGTTGATCTTCTAGTACTGAGCTCTTTATGGCTTTGAGAGAGTGGCAAAGAGATTTGATGAGAGATAAATATTCTTGCATCGTTTTGCCTCCTTTCTTTATCGTTTTAAGCTTAGTTCTGCGGGGTCTTGCTAATATTCCCCTTTTTAAGCTCAAGGGGGGTTTGGTCAGCATTGCATGATCTAAGACCTTGAGCTTGTCTCTAAGATCTGCAAATCTGGAAGCAGAAAGAGGCTTAGTGAAGGTATCAGCAACTTGCAGAGAGGATGGAACATGTTGCACAATAAGAGACTTAGCCAAAACTTTTTCCCCGACAATAAAAACATCTAGTTCCATATGTTTTGTTCGAGAGTGCAAAATTGGATTATGAGCAAGAGCAACCGTGCTCTGATTATCACAGTAGATGACAGGGACTTTAATTGGAATTTGGAGTTCTTGTAAAAGTGATTGCACCCAGCAGCATGGGCTAAGCTTCTATACTCAGCTTCAGCACTTGAACGTGCCACTAGGGACTGCTTCTTGGCCCACCAGGAGATGAGATTGGAGCATAAGAACACACAAGCTTCGAAGGTTGACCTTCTATCATCCCGATCTTAACCCCAATCAGCATCAGAAAAGGCCACAAGTGAGAGAGGTTGTTGTGATGAGGGTGGATGAAATACCAATCCATATGATAAAGTGCCTTTTAGATACCTCAAAATACGTTTAACAATTTTCCAATGTTCCTCAAGTGGCTGGGATAAAAATTGACACACTTTATTCACACTATATGCAATTTCAGGTCTAGTTAATGTAGCATACTATAATGCTCCAACTATAGACCTGTAAAGTGAAGGATCAGGTACATAATTGGAACCAAATTTGCTTAGCTTGCATCCACTGGGCATAGGAGTAGAAATGCCTTTAGCTTCTGTCATTCCTGCTTTGTGCAGTAGATCTCTAATATATTTTGATTGAGATAACAGTAGTCTTCCATTGGAGAGGGGTTTGACTTTAATTCCAAGAAAGTAATCCAGATTTCCAAGTTGTTTTAAGGCAAACTTGTTGTGTAATTGATCAATCAGATTCTAGATCAAGTCAGAATTATTTCCTGTAATGATGATGTCATCCACATAAACTAGAATAAAAATGCATTTACCATTAGATCTAAGAATGAAGAGAGAAGGGTCACATTTGCTAGAAACAAAACCAAAGTGATGAAGAGCTGCCCCAAGCTTTTCAAACCAGGCTCTAGGAGCTTGTTTTAACCCATAGAGAGATTTGTGGAGCTTGCATACAAGAGTTTTGTCAGTAGCTTCAAACCCCGGAGGTTGAGACATATATAGGGCTGACCCAGTTCAAATACCCACTTCGTGAGTGTCTGGGGAAGGGAATACTCTAGGCAGCCTTTCCCCTACTTTAGGTTGAGACATAATACCTTCTTCTAAAAGATCTCCATTGAGAAAGGCATTATTCACATCAAGTTGTTTTAGAGGCCAGCCATGAGATAAAGCCAAGGTGAGCATAATCTGATAGTTATGGGTTTTACCACTAGAGAAAATGTTTCATTGTGATCCCAACCATATTGTTGATGAAAGCCTTTGGCAACAAGCCTGGCTTTGTACTTGTTGATTGTGCCATCAGAGTTTTCTTTTATTTTAAAAACCCATTTGCAGCCAATGGGTTTTCTGGAATCTGGCAGAGGCAGAAGAGACCATGTACCATTAGCTATAAGTGCATCATATTAGCCCATTTAGAATCGGCAAGAGCTTGTTTGACACTTGTTGGTTCCATGTGAGCAGTGAAGAGAGAAGGGGCTAGACCCTTTGACCTGGTGTGAATGGTATGAGTAGGAGAGTGCATTTTGAGATTTTTATAGGGTTGATATTCAGATCCAGATGAAGGTGCTGAGGAAGAAGAGGAAATGGGAGTGATTAAAGTAGGGCGAGACAGATCTGGACTTTGTGAAGACTGAGAAGAATCAGTGTGAGTTTGTAATGGAGTAAAACCAAATATGGGAGATTGATTTGTAGCTGAAGAAGATGTTTTGGCAGAACTAGTAATATGTGGTGAATGACAATTATTAGGAGAACTTGAAGACTGGGTACTAGAATATGCAGAACCAGAAGAATCAGAAGATGTATTGGAATGAGATGCTGTAGATGATGTATCAATGAGCATATTAGGTGAGTTGTTGACATATCCAGAAGAGGAAATAGGTGAGTTAGATTGAGATGGGAATTCTAATGCAGTTGGTGACTGTGAGATAGTATTTTGATGAAGGTGAGGAGAGTATTTGTTGGCAGAGGTGTAAGATATAGGGATTATATTACTGGAGTATGTAGAGGGAGAAGTATTTGCAATGCTAGAGGAGGGTGAAGAAAACATAGTTAGGTAGGGAAACTTATATTCATTGAAAACAACATCTTTGGAAATGTAAATCTTTCCATCAGTACACAAGCATTTATATCCTTTGTGATTGGGTGAATATCCTAGGAAAATACATTCCTGAGATCGAAAGTCAAATTTATGTTTGTTGTATGGACGAAGTAGAGGAAAACAGGCACATCCAAATGTGCGAAGGAATTGATAATCAGGAAAGTTTTGTAAAGTTCAAAATAAGGAATTTTGAGATTTAAAGCTGCGGTAGGTAGTCTATTTATCAAGTAGACAGATGTAAGAAAAGCATGGTCCCAATATTTTAGTGGAAGAGAAGCATGTGCAAGGAGTGTGAGACCCATGTCAACAATTTGTCTATGTTTTCTTTCAACTAATCTGTTTTGGTGAAGTGTGTGAGGACAAATTAATCTGTGTGTTATTCCTAATTCTGCAAGAAATTTTGTGAATGGTCGAAATTCACCACCCCAATCAGTTTGGACAGACTTGATGTTGTGTTTAAATTGATCGGAAACAAAAGAGTGAAAGTTTTTGAAGATGGTTAAGGATTCTGATTTTTGTCTAAGAGGATAAATCAATGTAAAAGGATAAATACATGAAACCTTGAGAAGATTGAATGGGTGCAGGTCCCCATAAATCACTAAAAACTAGTGCAAAGGGTTCATTATATTCAGTAGAAGAGGGAAAAGATGGTAACCTATGAGATTTTCCCATACAACAAGCTGTACAAAAATCAGAAATGGTTTTATTTCCTACTGGTATATTACAATGGGACAGTACTCTTCGTACAGCATCATAATGAGGGTGTCCTAATCTGGAATGCCATAGAGTATAGCTCTTTGATACATCATGTACAAACTTCTGATTACTACTGACTTTATTACATGACAAAGAATCACAAGCTAAACTGAGTAATTGACAAGTTGACAAATTACAAGAAGATTTGTTTGAAAGAATTGGAGTAGTGCCTTGGAGTCCCTTGAATTTGTAGAGACCATCTTGTCCAAGAAAGCCTTCAAGTAAGACCTCCTGGGACTCCTGTGATTTAACAAAGCAATGAGTAGGATGAAATTCAAAGTAAACTTTGTTATCTTTTGCAAATTGGCCGACACTGATTAGATTTTTGGTACTAGAAGGAGATTATGTAAAGATAGAGAAGTGTGGTTTAAAAGGAGATATGAAACTACTTGAACCAACAGATGTAATAGACAAACCTTGCCCATTTCCAACAAAGATTTGTTCTGGGCCATCATACTGAGAGCTTTGAATCAGATTGTTTGGATCTGAAGTGACATGGTGTGAAGCTCCCGAGTCAGGATACCAATCCAGAGAAAATTGGCCACTGGTGGAGGTAGGAAGTGCATGTAGAGATCCACCTTGAAAGGATGAAGCTGTAGAACTAGGGGCGGCAGGTATGGAAGGCAAAGAATTCCAGTTTGAACGAGCTGGAACTTGAGAGAGTGCCAAATTTGTTGTCGCCGGAAAACTCGCCGGAGAGCTCGCCGGATAGTTCACAGTGGTCGGAAAATGAGATTGAGTGGACTGTGGAGGTACGAAGCCTGTATTGTATCTCCACCAACAGTTGACAGCCTCGTGACCATTTTTCCAACAGAGTTGACACGTTACAGGGAATCTGCCACCGCCTCTACCACCACGATTTCGGCCACGTCCACCACGCCAACCACCTCGCATTGGTTGAACATAACTTCTTGAGTCAGTTTCTTGATCATAGTTCCCTCGTTGAGCAGCCTCTGAAGATCTGGTGTTCCCCTGTTCTTGAGCAACTAAAACAGGGGTGAACAGAGGAGAATTGTGAGCAACGTTAACTGAGTTAAAAGATGAAGTACTTGCTTGAAACTTTGCAAGCATAGCTTCTTGAGCTAGGAGTTGTGATTCAAGATCTTCAAAACAACTAGAATCTCTTCCTCTGAAGTAGGTGATGAATGGACCATAGTCTTCAGGTAGTCCTTCGAGTACTGTTTGAATGAGTTCACGATCAGAGAAAGGATGACCAATTGCTATGAGTGTATCACTGAGAGATTTTACACGAGCTATGAATTCTTCGATGTTCTTGTCACCTTTCTTGATATTGATTAGCTCAGATCTGACTTGATTGGCCTTTGCCTTGGTTACTGAATCAAAATACTTGTGAATCTTGTCCCATGCTTGATGAGATTGACGCACACCAAGAATTTTATTGGTGATGTCTTCCGAAAGCGTGCATTGAAGCCATGTAAGGAGCATCTTGTCTGTTTTCTCCCAATCAACAAACGCAGGATTAGCAATTGCAGCAACTCTATCTTCCTCTGATCGAAACTGAGGAGGAATTTGTGGATTAACAAGATAGCGTTCCAATTGATGAGCTATTATTGGTGGTTCGACGATCTGCTTCCATAATAGGAAGTTCTTGCTAGTTAATTTCACAGATAATTGCGTGTTGAACAATATAGGCGATTTAGAATCACCTAGAGCATTTTGATTTGCAGATGATGCTGAATCTGGAGTGTTTTCTGTAGCGGAAGCCATGGAAGAAAGAAGAAAATGGATCAGGGCCCCAAGAATGGAGCTCTAATACCATAAACGAAGAATAAAAGTAAGGAAAGAGAGAATCTGAAAGAAGCTAAGTTTTAGAATTGTGAGAAAATGATTGTTAAATCAGAGAATTACACAGGGGTCTATTTATAGACCTACTGAACTAAGCTAACTACAGAGAGTTAATTAACTATACAATATTAACTCACTGAGTTAGAATCTAACAGAAAGCTAATTCAATTACAATTAGTTACAGGTCAGTTACTTTGTTGTAACTGACTTTACAGAGTGTAAGCTGAGTTACTCTAATATACTCGGATGGTAAACCTTTGAGAATGGACTCAATGTGCTGATCTTCTAGTACTGAGCTCTTTATGGCTTTGAGAGAGTGACAAAGAGATTTGATGCGAGACAAATATTCTTGCATCGTTTTGCCTCATTTCTTTATCGTTTTAAGCTTAGATCTGCGGGGTCTTGCTTTAGACTTCATCAATCCATGAAATAGTTTATGGATTTTCTCCCAAGCCTCATGTGAGTGATGCACACCAAGGATTTCATTGACAACTAGTTCAAAAAGAGTAGAAAGCAGCCATGTGAGGAGCATTTGGTCTTGCGTCAGCCATTCAATGTACTCTGGATTTGTTTATTCGTTCTCACTATCTTCCTCTGATAAGAACTGCAAAGGAACCTTAGGATTTATCAAGAAACGATCCAGATTGTGTGAAGTAATTGAAGAAAAGAAGAAGTGTTTTGTTTGAATAATACTTTCTTAATTCATTTAGAGACCCAATGGGTCTATTTTATATTGAATACATTCAACTACTTCAATAAATACAACCACCAACTACTTCAATAAATATATAACTACCAAATAAATATACAACTACCAACTACATCAATAAATACTATCTAGAATATTCTACACTCCCCCTCAAGTTGGGAGATATATATTGATCATTCCCAACTTGTTGATCAAATTCTCAAAGGTTAGCTTAAGTAATCCTTTGGTGAGGATATCTGCTGTCTGTTCCTTGGTAGGTATATATGACAAGCATACACTACCGTCTTCTAATTTCTCTTTGATAAAGTGACGATCAACTTCCACATGTTTTGTTCTGTCATGATGAACAGGATTTTGAGCAATGCTGACAGCAGCCTTATTATCACAATATAATCTGATAGGTAGGGAAAAAGAGATCTTCAACTCCTCCAGAAGCCTTCGTAACCAAATTCCTTCACAAATACCATGGGCTAGAGCCCGAAATTCTGCTTCTGCACTGCTTCTTGCAACAACAGTTTGTTTCTTACTTCTCCAGGTCACAAAGTTTCCCCAGACATAAGTACAATATCCTGAAGTAGATCTCCGGTCCATTGCAGAGCCAGCCCAGTCTGCATCTGTATAGATTTCAATCATCCTTTTTTGCCCCTTTTTAAAGAAAATTCCTCGACCAGGGGTATTTTTTAGGTATTTGAGAATTCTATAAACAGCACTAAGGTGTTTTTCCTTAGGAGAATGCATGAATTGGCTAACCATGCTCACAGCAAAAGCAATATCAGGACGAGTGTGAGACAAATAGATTAATTTCTCCACTAGTCTCTGGTACTGCTCCCTATCAACATCTTCCCCGTCCTCAACTCCCATCTTGATATTAGCTTCAATTGGAGTCTCTGCCGGCTTGCACCCAAGCATACCTGTTTCTTGCAACAAGTCTCGAGTGTATTTTTTCTGAGTTAAAGAAATTCCTTCCTTACTTCGAGCAATTTCCATGCCAAGGAAATATTTGAGAGATCCAAGATCTTTTAGTTCAAACTGGTCAACTAAACATTTTTTTAAAGAGGTTATCTCCTCGCTATCATTACCAGTGACAATTATGTCATCAACATAAACGATCAGAATAGCAATTCTTCCTTTGTCGGAGTGTTTAAAAAATAAAGTGTGATCAGTCTGAGCTTGGGTGAACCCTCTTCCCTTAACAGCTTGAGTAAATTTCCCAAACCATTCTCTGGGAGATTGTTTAAGTCCATAGAGAGACTTCTGCAACTTGCACACAGAACCATCCCCTTTTGCAAAACCAGGAGGTGGATCCATGTAAACTTCCTCATGTAGATCACCATTCAAGAAGGCATTCTTAACATCTAATTGTTGCAATGGCCAATCAAGGTTGGCGGCAAGAGATAGCAGAACGTGGATAGTGTTAAGTTTGGCAACAGGAGCAAATGTCTCCTGATAATCTATCCCATGAGTCTGAGTAAATCCCTTAGCAACTAATCTGGCCTTATACCTATTGATGCTATTGTCTGCATTGAATTTTATTGTGAACACCCACTTGCAACCAACAGTTTTCTTTCCTTTAGGTAATGTCACAAACTCCCATGTTCCATTTTTTGTCAATGCATCCATTTCTTCTAATACTGCATTCCTCCATTTTGGGTCATCAAGTGCTTCTTGGATATTTTTGGGTATCCTGGTACTATCTAACATAGTGTTGAAAGCACGAAAACCTGGAGACAACTTTTCATATGAGATATAATGGGAAATAGGATGAGCAGTGCAAGATCTAGTACCTTTCCGAAGAGCAATAGGCATATCAATGTTGGTTGTACTAGTACATTCAAGTGGGTTGCTAGAACAAGGACTCGAGTTAGGATCCTGGCAGTCTAGAGCATCTTGATGTGTTTTGCGCCTGCTGTAAAATTTTCCCCATTTTCCAAGAGGATCACAAGGAGGATCATTAGACTCAGGTATAGTTGCTTGATCAGAAGGAGGATCATTAGACTCAGGTATAGTTGCTTGATCAGAAGGAGGATCATTAGAATCAGGTATAGTTGCTCCCCCTGTTTCCTTCCCAATAACTCCCCCTGTTTCCAAAGGCCAAGGTAAGACAGTAGCATCATTTGGTTTCCCAGGCTTATCTTCATCCATACCAAGACCTATAGACTCCCCCTGAAGAGAAGTCGGGGAAAAAAAGGATTGTGTTTCATAAAAGGTAACATCCATGGAAACAAAAACCTTACGGAGAGAAGGTGAGTAACACTTATAACCTTTTTGATTTGGGGAATATCCTATGAAGACACATCTGATGGATTTAGGGTCAAGTTTGGACCTTTGATGTGGAGGAATATGCACAAAAACCACACAACCAAATATTTTGGGAGGAAGAGAAGAAAGAGCACTGAAAGAGGGAAAAGATTTAGTAAGACAGGATAAAGGAGAATGAAAATTTAGTACCCGAGAAGGCATCCGATTAATGAGATAACAGGCTGTCAAGACGGCTTCCCCCCACAGGTATTTAGGGACATGCATCGTGAATAAAAGAGCTCGAGCAACTTCAATTAGATGTCTATTTTTCCTTTCAGCCACCCCATTTTGTTGAGGGGTGTTAGGACAAGAACTTTGATGAATGATTCCATGCTGGTTTAGGTAATCTCCAAGAACTGAATTAAAATATTCAGTACCATTGTCTGTTCGCAGAATTTTGATAGAGGTCTGAAATTGAGTTTGAATCATAGCATGAAAGTTTTTAAAAGTGGATGCTGCCTCAGACTTATCTTTTAAGAGATATACCCAACATACCCTAGAATGATCATCAATGAAAGTAATAAACCAACGAGCACCCGAGATATTTTTTTCACGAGTAGGTCCCCAAATATCACTATGAATCAATGTAAAGGGAGAAGATTCATGATATTTCTTAGGAGAATAAGTGACACGAGAATGCTTTGCAAGCTGACAAATATCACAGAGAAGGGAGCTTGGCTTTTTATTGATAAATAAGTTCGGGAATAACTTCTGGAGATAAACAAGATTTGGGTGTCCCAACCTACGATGCCATAACAAAACATCATTACAGTCATCTGATAAACATAGAGAGTGGTTCGAAAAAATCCTCTTTTCACAATGAACCTCTGTAAAATAGTAGAGCCCTTCTTCCTCTCTAGCACTGCCAATCATCATCCCCGAGTCCTGTTCTTGAAAGATACAAGCATTTGCAGAGAACTTAGCAACACAATGCAACTCAGCAGTAAGTTTGCTAATAGAGATGAGATTACAAGTAAGAGAGGGAACATGAAGTACTGAGTTCAAAATAATTTGCTCAGAAAGTTTAATGGATCCCTTTCCCGCAATAGTGGAGAAATTCCCATCAGCTGTTCTTATTCGTGATGGGTGGTAGTAAGGGGTATAGGAGAAAAATAAGGTTGCATTACCTGTCATGTGATCAGAGGCCCCTGAATCAAGGATCCAACGATTACTACGTTCAACATGGAATGCCATACCTTTTTGAGCAACATGACTGGTTGTGTCAGCATGATGAGACATCAATTTATGAAAAGACGAATTTTCAAAATTTTCAGCGTCCATGGCTTTCTAACAACAGGTACCCAGAAAAGAAAAATTCCTCCAAATACGATTTTGACCCTCAAAACAGGAAGAGGGTTGCTCGCCAAAGTCAATGAATGAGAGCAATCTTAGCTACAGTAAAACAGTAATTGCTACGGGTCTTCTGTGGATTGGCTCGGAATTTTGTTTTGAACCTAATGGTGGCCTTGGTTTCGTGGTTGGAGGTGGCTAGGTAAGGATTCTGGCTTGGGCAGTGGCTAAAACGAAAAAGAAGGAATAGGAAAATGACTTAAAAAATAAATCAGAACGGGGAAGAGACTGGAATATAACTAGCTCTGATACCATGAAGAAAAGAAGAAGTGTTTTGTTTGAATAATACTTTCTTAATTCATTTAGAGACCCAATGGGTCTTTTTTACATTGAGTACATTCAACTACTTCAATAAATACAACCACCAACTACTTCAATAAATATATAACTACCAACTAAATATACAACTACCAACTACATCAATAAATACTATCTAGAATATTCTACAATATTCTACAGTAAAGATTAGTTCAACTAACTGATTCCAGAAAAGATAGTTCTCTTCCGTCAATTTCACCAAGATCTGGTAATGAAACAGAGAAGGAGCTTTGTTTTCCATAGAAAGAGCTTCGCTCACAGTGGATCTGGTTCCACTGGTTCGTGTTGGAGATGACGAAGCGGAAGCCATGGAAGAAGCAAGAAAAATGGTTCAGGCCCTCAGAATGAGCTCTGATACCATAATAACGTTCAGAGAAAGGAAGAGAGGGAAGAGAGAGAAGAGAGAAAAAGCCATTGAGAATATTCTAGATCTTGAGATTATGAATTGATTAATTGAGAGATCACAGAGAACTAGTATTTATACAATAGTGTTGACTCAATGACTAATTAACAGATGGTGACTAATAGTAACAGAAAGCCTAACAGAATATTAGAGAGAGATAATTATATATATCAGGTGTAGGCTAGCAACAGTACACCAAACACAATTAAACTAAGCTACATAAGCTAAGCTAAGGAGCAATATTCTATACACTCCTAATATTATTATTTTATTGACTCACTTGGAACCTTCCACTCCTAAATAGTCTTGGCTGATCCCAAATGGTTGGCAGTAATGCAATTATAATTTGGCAGTAATGCTTTAAAGGCTATTATGTGTAAATGAGTTTTCAAAGTAAAGGAAAACCTAGATTGTTCAATTAAAGTAGTACAAGGCCAAAAAATATATATAACTTGAATTCTACTTTTGCTCTCAAGCAGCTACGGACACTAGATTACTTCCTTGGCATTAAAGTCAAGTGTTTTCCCACAGGGTCTATCTTGCTCACAATTGAAATATATTAGAGATCAGCTACAATGTTAATAAGGTGTGTAAGCTCATGCATAACCCCAAGAGGAGCATTGGAGGTGGTTAAGAGGATTCTACAGTACTTAAAGGGTACTATCACTCATGGTTCGTTGCTCAAGCCCAAGTGACCCAAGTGACAGGAGATCTACATCAGGAGCATGCATTTTCCTTGGCCCTAATCTTATCCCTCAAGCTCCAAGAAACAAACTCTTGTGACCATATCCAACATTGAAGCCAAGTATCGTAATCTAGCAATTACTTCTCCAGAGATCCTTTGGGTTCAAACCCTCCTCAAGGAACTCCGTATTCTAGATCAAGTCCCAGTCATTTTCTATGACAATATGAGTATTGTGGCTTTACCTCACAACCCAGTCTTAGACTATTAACCACGCATATGGAACTTGACATCTTTATGCGAGAAGGGTGCTAGACAAAAGCCTTCATGTTTGTCATGTTCCAGCTCTTGACTAGCTTACAATACATTTACCAAGGGCCTGTCTGCTCCTTGTTTTTGTGAGCTTCGAGACAAACTCATGGTCATGCAATTGATCCGAAGACCAAGACCTAGAGTTTGCAAGGGTGTACCAGAGATAATGATTTTGTATTGTATATTGTTCTGTTTACTGTACTACTGTATTAGCATTTGTATCTTTGTATGTGTTCAAGTGTATTGTATCTGTTGATACAGTTGTAAGGATCTATTAGTTAGCTGTGATTCAGTTAGTTTTTTGCTGTTAGTTAAGGACTATTATAAGTCTCTTATAAGTCAGTCCCAGTGTCAATCAGCTTAACAGATCCTCAGCTTCCGTTGGAAGCTTCCTCTAACACTATAAATAGATAGAGATCAGATGCTAATATACAAAAACCTTCAGAAAACTTTGAAGTTTTTCCTTTCTCTATTTTTCTCGAATTTTCTCATAATATCAATTAAAATGTAACCAGATAGCATTATACAGAAACCTTCAGAAACTCTGTAGCTTTTCCTTTTCTCTCTTTTTCTCGAATTTTCTCATAATTTCAATAAAAATGTAACCAGATAGCATTACACAAGCACAAACAACAGAAAACTGCATGATACAATCACTATATATGCATAATTGAACTTACTTGTTAAATGACACTTTCATTGCTATTCCTGATCCAGTTTTTGTGTGAATTATATCGTTCCTTTTATTTCTTATTCTCTCTTCAATCTGCGAATCAATCAAGCTCATTTAATTTAAATACAAATAATATCCCTTGGCATCAAAATTCAAAAGTAGCTTGAAACTGCTTTTCTTTAATTTTCAACAACTTGAAATGCAATGAACATCACCCTTAAAATAATGGAAACAAAGTAAAATCCCCTCCTACAAACATAGAATCTACTACTCAATGCAGAAGTTATGAAACCATCAATACATCGTGTTGCTTACTCTGGACTGTGCCTTTTGGGGATCATCTACAACACTCCCAAGAATTTCAGCAAATTCTGGATCTCTATCGTAGTCCTTCTCTTCCTTACCTGTATATACTCCTCGACCTAAATATCCACCACCATCATCTTCATCTTCTTGTACTTCTATATCAATGTCCTTTGCTTCCCTTCTTGCATGCTTTTCCTTCTTTCTTCTTCTCTCTTCAATCTGCAAATCAATCAAGCTCATTTGATTTCAACACAAATAATATCCCTTGACATCAAATTTCAAAAGTAGCTTGAAGCTGCTTTTCTTTAATTTTCAAATAATTTTAAATGTAACAAACCACGCCCTTAAAATAATGAAACAAAATCAAACCCAATCATACAAAGATAGAATCTAATACTTAATGCAGAAGTTATGAAACAATCAATAAATCACGCTGCTTACTTTGGACCGTGCATTTTGAGGATCATCTAGAACACTCCCAAGAATTTCAGCAAATTCTGGACCTATATCATAATCATTCTCTTGCCTACCTGCATACGGTCCTCGACCTGAATATCCACCATCATCATCTTTATCTTCTTGTCCTTTTTCTATACCAAAGTCCTTTGCTTCCCTTCTTGCAAACATTCCTTGAGCCGGAAACCCACCATCTTCATCATCCTCGAGCTCCATATCTTTTTTAATGATATCCAAATCAAAGTCCTTGCCATTCAAATCTTCACGGCGACTTCTAGCACTACATAAGGATGTCCATGTTCTGGTATATCTCGGGACCAGATGCAGAACTGTTGAAGATGGCAAGAAGATATTGTTATGGGATAAAGGTTTGGAGGATGTAATGGTAGTGCAAGAAGGAAGGGGTCCAAAAGGGTGTAAGATAATCATGGGTTGTGTAAGAAATTCGTTAGGGATGATTGTATAGTTGTCTATCAGTTTAAAGGTAAGGTTAGCTTTGAACCTCTATTAACCTGCATCACAATGTTACAAGAAATGAATATACAACACAACCAAGCAAGAACACCCAATTTACGTATTTCAGCATAATCATCAATAAATTTTCAATTTAAACAACAAAACAGTTCAAAGGAGATGGTTAATGCTTGGCCGATTAGAAATAAACCAACCAAAATCATTAAAATTTCAACTTTGTATTAGATGAACAAGCAACATAATAGTATCAAGCAACAAAATTGTGAAACTTTAGATAAAAGAAGCAAAAGAGACAATGTTGCAGAATCCCTCGAAAAATTATGTTATTGTAAGCCTAAATACAACCTCATCTTGAAGAATGCAAGTCCCAAAAATTAACAAATAACATAATATGCCATGTTGATGAAACAGAAAGAGAAAGAGAGAATAAGGGTCGTGAAAAATACAAGATTTTTGAAGAAAGGGTCATTGTGAGCAAAAGAGTGAAAGATAAGGGAAGGGAAAAGGAGAACGAAAGCACCAGTGGTCTCAACAAAGAGCACGAAGGCATGGCAAAAGTTTGGTACTCACCGAGGAAGAGGATGGTAGTTGTGTACACTGAGTTGGTGATGAACCGGAGAAGAAAGAGAAGGAGGCGTCTATGCGTGGCTCAGGCATGGAAATTTTGAAAAGAGATAGCATACTAATAAGTAAAAACTCGGGGATATACTTAATGGCCAAAAATATTTATCATTTTTATCTCCAATTTAATTATCACAGTTGATTTTTGTTAATTTAATTTTATTATTTATTAGATTATAAAAGTTAATAATTAATTAATAAACACGACCCAATTATTTCAAAAAATCATAACCGTTAGATTAATAATTTTTCATTACCACTTATTTTTTCAGTACCACCTACTACTTTCTTAATTACCGTTAGATTATCGTATTAATCAATAGTTATTATTAGTTTCAAATTTTCTCAAACACTTTCTCTTTTACATTTTCATTTTCTCTTTTTATGCTTCGCCACCAACCACTGCCACTGCCCTCTGATTTTGCTCCATCACCAGCCCAACCGCACCACTGAATCTGCTTCGTCACCTCTGACTCGGCTCTTATTCCTATGTTGTGCTCTAATTCCCCATTTTCAAAAGGTAAGTGTTTTTGCTTTTGTATTTGGCATTTCAATTCATTCTTCTAATATGGGTTTTTAAGTTTTGTAGAGTTTTGTGTTTGTACATCTCTCAAGCATTTGATTACCATTTTATGGTTTTAATATACTCAAGCAATGGTCAGTTGAAGACAGAGAGAAGGGAAAGGTAGCTGAAGAAACCAACTCTGGATTAGGAAAGAGAAAAACTTTGCTTTTGTTACAACTTCTACGGTTGCATTTTGGGAGCTCGAGTCTCTAATCTGCAAACGTTAATTTTTTATTTTTTCTTTTTTAATTTTTTTTCTTTCTTTCCTTTTGGATTTTTCTTAAATTTTTTGTTTGCTTGCAATATGAATCCATATCTCTAAATATTCTCAATTCATTCAATCAGCTTAAAATCATTGGTCTATCGATGCTACATTGTCGCACATTGCATTATTTTCGTTTCTATAAACACTGATTTTCCTTTTTTCATTTTCAATTTCAATAATCATTTATTGTAGGTGTCTGGCAACCTTGGAAGCATGGATGAAGATGTAATAAATTATATTGACTTCAGTGAGAATGAAGATGACATGCTTGATAAACTGGGAGGTGACATATTGAATGAACCAATTAACAATATATCAAATAGTATTGTGTTGTTGCCGACAAAGAATATTGATTGTTTGATTGAGGTTGGAATGGAATTTTCTGAACGAAAGGATATATTAGACTTGTACACAACATTTGCTAGGACAAGAGGTTTCGGAGTTCGGGTTCGAACAACTAAGAAGAACTACATCAAGGTAACATGTGCTAGAGAGGGTTTTGCATAACCAAAAAAAATAAAGATTGTTGATCAAGTTTCTCACGGTAATTTGATGAGGAGGACATCTTCATCACGCATAGGGTGTGAAGCTTGTATTAAGGCTTGTACAAATGAAAAAATAAAATTGTGGAGAATTACATATTTTTCTGACAACCATAATCATGGTTTGGTTTCTCCAATGAGTGTTTCATATCTGAGATCACACAAAAAAATGCATGTTGCTGCAAAATCATTGATAGAAAAATTCAACAATTTGGGTTTGCCCACCGGAAAGGTTGCCACTATCCTTAGAGGCCATTATGTATTGTTTGATAGTCGAGATTGTTATAATCATACGAAAAATGTGAGGAAAAAAATATATGATGCAGGGGATGCACAAGCTGTCTTACATTATTGTGTTAAACAAAAGACATTGAATCAAAAAAAAATTATTTCGTCAAGTGCGATGATGATGATCGCATGGAAAGCTTTTTTTGGATTGATGCAAGGTCTAGGCAGGCTTATGAGCTTTTTGGGGATGTCATCACCTTCGATACAACATATACGACGAATAAGTATTCCATGCCATTTGGACCTTTTGTTGGGGGTAAATAATCATTTGCATTCAATCTTGTTCGGATGTGCTCTATTAAAAGATGAAACTGAGCAAACTTTTGTTTGGCTATTTGAGGAATGGCTTTGAGCAATGAATAAGAAACATCTGATTGCTATAATTACTGACCAGATATATTCAATTTAATTTCATTTTATTGAGTTGTTTCATACATTAATGATTTCATACTTACATATGTTATTGAATTTGTAGGATATGACAATTACCAATGCGGTATCCAAAGATTTTCCAAAAGTCAAACATCGATTTTGTTTGTGGCATATTATGAAAAAAAATTCTAGAGAAGTTTTCTCATGTTTATCATGAGCATGCATCTTTTGGTAATCAAATACATCAGTGTGTTTGGAACTCCAACAGCACTCAAGACTTTGAAGATAGATGGAATCATATTCTTGTTAAGTATGGTCTTGATGGAAATGAGTGGTTGTGATGCTCACCGGCAAGTATACCGATCGCACAAGTAATAAAGTGATAAATAAAGTTCGTCTCCATAGGGATTGGGATCGAATATCAATTAAACTTTCTCTTTAAAGAATGAAATAATTCAAATAGGGTTTGTGACAAATAGGGATCGAATATCACTTAAACAATGCCTTTTATGAAAAGATCAGAATCTAGTTTGAACACCCCTCACCAAGATAATCATATAGCGCTCAATACTCAAGTGTTTAGGGGAGTAACAATCACTCAATCCATCACAGCAATAACATTACCATAAGCTTGATCATATTCTCAAGTTTGTAAAGATGAGGAACATTAACACATGCACAATTGATCAAAAGGACTTCACAGGTTATAACTTGGCCGGGCTAAAGGGTAGGAATTTATGGATAGTAGCTCAAGCAACAATGAGATTGAAAAACTGGTATTACACCTTCAACTTATTTGTTTCACTCCACTATTATTCCCACATGATTTCGGGAATTAATTCCTTTTAGCCACATTTTCTTTACATTCACCCCTTTTTCTTTTTCTTTTGCTTTTTCTTTTTCTTTTTCTCCTTTTATTTTAAAAGCACACTTCCTTTGCCTTTCTTTTTATTGATCTCTATGGAGCTTACCTCAATTTCTTTGTTTTCATTCCAAAGCATCAGTGATTCAATCTCAATTAAGGTAAGACAATAGGAATATGGCTAAGCATTAATCAGCAGGAATTATGAACAAAAAGGTTCAGGCTCAAAAGAGGTTAGCAATGGAAAAATTCATCTGGGTGTATTATTTGGCCATGGCTAACATAATAAAATTTGCCTTAATCATTTCAATCAGTGCATGCATCTTAGAGAAACTGAGCAAGTTCTGAAATGCTATCATAGTGAAGTCTCTCAGAATAAAACAAGTGTTTAAGCACAAAAATTCACTAGCTATGATGTCAGACTAGACTTCCCAAAAGAATCATTAGGCATTATTAATCATTCAAGCATAAAATTCAGAGACACAAGCTGAAAAAAATTGCCTATACGATATCATGCCAGAAGTTTATGCATTGTATTCCAAAATTCAATCAAGCACATTTAACAGATAAGCACATTTAAACCTGAGAATTGTTGTTGTTTCTCTTTCTTCTTCTTTTTCAAAACAAGACGTCTTTTCCATGGTGTAGTTCCGCAGTATTTACCAATCTCGCATTCAGCATACTTGTTAATTCTGCCAGATGATAGCTAATTCTACCAGATGGAACACACACATACTTGTTAATTTTCAAAACAGTGAACCAAAGTCAAATTGCAGCAATATCATTAACACTGTTTTCAAAATGTAAAAATAATTGGTTCCAAGAAACCAGCAAGGTGCAGTGGGTGATAGTGAAAAAAAATAAATTTCAAATATCATCCATGACATCATCAGCTTCCAGGTCTGCAAGCACATCATCATCAGCAGTGGAAGGCATAGATGGACCAGCCTGTGAAGTGGGTGGAAATTGAGCCATCAACCCAACTGTGTCAATTCCTCTGTCCGGGAAAAGTCGCTCCAACATACTCATCATATAATTGCTTTGAACCATCAATTGCTGCTGACGATGGTCAAGAGTTTGAAGCAACAGAGAGTCAGCAGACGGATGTGTAGATGAGACTGGGGAAGGTGGTGGAACAGCACCGCCAGATGCTTTCCAGATAGCTTGCCTTCTGGATTCCTTTTGCATATCATTGTAGTGGTTCTGGGTCAGATCTTTTTTATTTTTACATCTCTTGGCTCATCCTCATGTATTTCCACTCCTGCCTGGATGCAAAGTTGCTCAATGAGTGAGCAGTGAGCCAAACTAAAGTCTGATCGCCCTTGAGTAATGATATGGACTATCCTATCAGACAGAATAGCCCCAATGTGAAGATTGTGGTCCCCTAGCAGAGTATAAAGCAGCACTGCTCTTTCCACATTGATATCACTTAAATTAGTGGAAGCTATGATTGTGTAATTGATGAAGGAATGCCAGAAAATTGCCTCTTCATTGAGGTCCAGCCGATCTAATTTCTCTGGTACATCCGGCTGACCATGTTTGGATTTCCAGGCAGAGTGAGGTTGAGTGATACCCTCACGGATTGTTGCAGCTAAAGCAGACATTTCTTCCCTATACACTCCTTCAACAGGCTGCATCCTGTTGAATGTGTCCGTAAAATAACAGGACTGTGTAGCTTCCCAAGAGGTGTGCAGGAACCTCTCTATCTAGAATGGTGTGAAGGAGCCCTCTTTCCCCCTTACCCAGCTCTTCCTTGTTCTGTCTACAGTGTCCTTATCAGCATTTGCACAAGATTCGCGCAAAATCGTACTGCAGCTTGCTCTTGGGAACTGAACCAGTTTGTTCCATCCTCTTGTAACAGCCCGTGTTAACCCGGATTGTTAACACACTATCGTATTAAGCCATAATAAAAATGCGGAATAACTTTTTCTTTAATTCAATTATGACGTCATTAACTTAACCAACTTGATTACTTAATCATTTTCATAAAAATACTGCCTGTATGTAAATTGCAAGACAACTAACTGAAAACCTCGTACATAAATATAATGTGTGTATCTAGAACCGCAGAACTACAACATGCAGTGTAACATCCCGCATAATTAGGAAAATACCTAAGTACTATATGCTATATGTACATGTGTAGAATTCGGATGTATGGTTTATGTGTTATGTGTTATGGCTTGTGAATTGTTTGATTTTTATTCCTTGGATAAGACTAAGGTAATTAATTAAATTAAATCATAGGAGGGTGTATATGAAGGCATATGAATTTATTAAAATCATATAAGTAATGTGAGTAGGTGTTATAGGACCTTAGTGTTCATTGGACTTTGGTAGAGGGCTAGTGGGTGTGTGGACTTGTTGCTAGTGGACTTGTGTGTTTGGACCCTTTGTGTGTGTGGCCTATGGCCCAAGGATGGCTCTTGGATCAAGCTAATTCAGCCCAAGGTTGTGTCCAACCTTATCCTCCCTAAGCCTTGTCCAACCAAGGTGTCTTGTACATCAAGTAACTCTCACATGGCAAAGGTATTTCCCACTCAATTATGCGCACATAGGAGAGTAATTAGGACCTTAAAATCTGCCATTTTACCTTGTTAAAACCGCCACCTCACCTTGCTTAAGCATAACTTGATTTAAACCTTATTTCATGGAAGCCACTTGTGCTTTGTAGCATGATCTTTGGGCTGCATAATTTCCTCATTTTTGGGCGCACATGGGAGGGGCTGGATGCAGATTTTTTTTTTATGACACAAGACTGCATAACTTGTTGACTTGGATAACCACTTTCACTCTCCATCATGAGACTGCATTGTGCAGATTTTTGGTAAGCTTTTGCAGCCCTTCATGAGTCAAATCTCCTCCTCCTCCCACATGCATCATGAGACTGCATTCCCATCATTTTTTTGTGCAGAGGGCAGCTCCATAAATCTGAATCCTTGGCTGCCACAAAGCCCTCTAGCTTGTGGACTTAGTGAACCTCCCTCACCTCTCATCATTGTGCGCATGGCTTGGCTTTTATGCAGAAATTTTCTGCACAAGGACAGCCCCAATATGAGTGTTTGGACTGTCACAAATCTACACTCATGATGCACCTTTTCCCCTCATCATTTGCGCACCAAGGACTGCACAAGTGCAGATTTTTGGGCTGCCACATGGTTAGTTCCTTGTTGACTTAGCTAAGCTCTCTCTTGTGCTCATGACACTCCCTTTCCACACCTCTTTGTGCGCAAACCATGGCTGTTGGGCAGAGAAAAATTCTGACTTTGGACAGCTCTTAAATCTGAACAAATCCCCTCACCCTTTGCATGTAAGTAGAGTAATTTAGAAGCCAAAACCTTGCTTGTTTCAGCCTTTTTGCAGCCCCATCATCTCTTTGAAATCTGAATACTTCATGATAGTTAATCATAGCATTTTTCCCTCACCTTCCCTATATATGTGCGCATGGAGAGGGAGTTGGCTTCATGTGTTTATGCAGCCAAGTTTCTCCCTCACTCCCTCTCTTCCATAACCGAACCAACAAGTCTCTTGGAGAAGAAAAAACATTGATCACTTACCTTCCCTCACCTCCCTAAACCGTAGCCTTGTCCCAAGCAAAGAGTAAGCTTTCCTCCTCACTTCCACCTCACTGTTCAGTCTTGATCCCTCACTTTTGGTGGCTGTCCAAGGGGTTCCTCCTCACCTTGTTGCGCATAGATCACCATAGGAAGTAAGGACTTGTTGTGTAGAGAAGCTTGAAGGTGGTGTGTGACTTTGAAGGGTGTGCTACAAGAGGTAGGCTTTAAACCTTGAACTCTTTCTTTGTGTAGTCATGTATGTATGCTTAAATGACTCCTTGAGTATGTGTTGTTTTGGGATTCAAGTATGAGCATGGTAAAAATTAGAATGGTGGAGCTATTGCATGGTGAATTGTATGCATAAAGATGCTTAAGATTATATGCCACTGTTTGTATGATTAGGCCACTGTTTTAAAGAGAAATGTGCCACCGTTTCCTTATGCAAATGCCACTGTTTTGAAGATGTATGCCCACTGTTTCGGTTCATCAAAATCACCATTATATGCCACTGTTTCTGCACCTAAAATGCCACTGTTTCTGCACTTAAAAGCCACTGTTTCTGCACATTTTAAGCCACTGTTTCTGCACATTTTAAGCCACTGTTTCTGCCCATTACATGCCACTGTTTCTGCACATATATGTCACTGTTTTAGTGCCCTTAAGCCACTGTTTTCATGCATGAAATACCACTGTTTTTACTCATAAAATGCCACTGTTTCCATGCTTAAAATGCCACCGTTTTAGCCATGTAATGCCACTGTTTTATGCATAAAATGCCACTGTTTTAGTCCTTCTATGCCACTGTTTGTATGTATAAAATGCCACTGTTTTGGAAGTTCAAAGTGCCACTGTTTCTGTTTTAAAAACGCCACTGTTTCTGTTTTGGAAAAGTTTAAAACGTCACTGTTTTGGCTGCTGTAAACACTGCTGTATACTCACTGTTTTGGCTGCTGTAAGTCACTGCTGTATGCTTTTGTTCTGCTGTAAATAGCCACTGTAAATGATTAGTTTTAATTGATTTAGGTGCGCTTAAGAAGTGAGAATATTTCGCTGCCGTTGGTAATATTTAAGGAAAGCTAAGGTAAGTGTCAGGCGATGATGCCTAATGTAACTATTGACTACTGGTATAGAATTGTAACATGATGCTCCATATGCCTAAAAATATTGTGTTCCATTATAATGAAAGGAAACTGCCAAAAATGTGCCGTGAAGGCTATATGACTATGAGGTAAAGACGTTATGTGGCAGCATAACACATATGGAAGGTATATAAGCATGCATTTTACATTATACCGCATTTTTACGCTTTGTGTGTGAAAGCATAGCATGACATGCATGTATCAAAATCATATAGGCCTTGTTTTAGAATAGTTATGTACAGGACCATGTGTTTGAGCAAGCATCATATAGGCATCCCCAAGGTACCGGGGTATGGGACACTTGGCATCAGTCCGCATAGGCCCTCAGATGGAATCCACATGGAGCTCAGGTGCCAAGGGTATATTTGATTCCACTGGGAAGTGCGCGCACGACGGTGCTAAAAGCGCAAAGGAAAGGCGTTATATACGCAATATATGAATATGATAAAAAGGAAAAGGAACAAGGATATGTTGAAGTGACTGTTTCTAATTTTGTGCCTAGTTAATATTGTTATATTACTGGTTTTATTGCCACACTACTGGGATTATTCTCACCCCTTCGGGGCTGCTATTTTCCTAAATGGCAGGAGGACATAAAAGCACTTGAAGACATGATGTTTGCTGTTGATTGCTGATGCGTGGATTATCATTGTTGCTGTTTGTTTAAACTGGATAACTGTAATGATTAATATTTTGATACTTTTGGATGGCGGTAGTCCTTATCATCTTTATGTTAGTTGGAACTTTTGTGAACAATGACTATTTTGAAAAACCTTTATGAAAGGAATTTAAGTGTTGAAAAATTTTATACGGATTTGTATACTGCTTTATTAGCTCATGTGACGTTAACGACTCTAATTCCGCTTAGCAAACGACTCTCTTGGATGCATACAAGGGAGGGCGTTACACTAATTGGCGGGGATGCCTATATGATGCTTGCTCAAACACATGGTCCTGTACATAACTATTCTAAAACAAGGCCTATATGATTTTGATACATGCATGTCATGCTATGCTTTCACACACAAAGCGTAAAAATGCGGTATAATGTAAAATGCATGCTTATATACCTTCCATATGTGTTATGCTGCCACATAACGTCTTTACCTCATAGTCATATAGCCTTCACGGCACATTTTTGGCAGTTTCCTTTCATTATAATGGAACACAATATTTTTAGGCATATGGAGCATCATGTTACAATTCTATACCAGTAGTCAATAGTTACATTAGGCATCATCGCCTGACACTTACCTTAGCTTTCCTTAAATATTACCAACGGCAGCGAAATATTCTCACTTCTTAAGCGCACCTAAATCAATTAAAACTAATCATTTACAGTGGCTATTTACAGCAGAACAGAAAGCATACAGCAGTGTTTACAGCAGCCAAAACAGTGGACATACAGCAGCAAAACAGTGAGCATACAGCAGCAAAACAGTGACCTCGATCGAGGCTGAGACCTCGATTGACAATCAAATTCAGGATGTGCCGGTAGTTAGAGAATTCGAGGAGGTATTCCCGGATGAAATACCTCGATTGCCTCCTCATAGGGAAATAGAATTTTCGATCGAACTTGTTCCTGGAGTCGGACCAATCTCTATTGCCCCGTATCGCATGGCACCGTTGGAACTTCGCGAGTTGAAGAAGCAGATAGAAGAGCTTTTGACAAAGGAATTCATCAGACCGAGTACTTCTCCATGGGGTGCTCCAGCTATCTTGATCAAGAAGAAGGATGGAAGCTTACGTCTGTGTGTAGATTACCGCCAGCTGAACAAAGTCACGGTGAAGAATAAGTATCCGCTACCGAGGATTGACGATTTGATGGACCAGCTGAGAGGAGCCAGAGTCTTTTCCAAGATAGACTTACGATCGGGATACCATCAGATCCGGGTCAAACCGGAGGACATTCCGAAAACAGCTTTTAGGACTCGTTATGGGCACTATGAATATCAGGTGATCCCATTCGGACTTACGAATGCTCCAGCGGTATTCATGGACTACATGAACCGCATCTTCCGCCCATTTCTTGATCAGTTCGTTATTGTGTTTATCGACGATATCCTGATTTACTCGGCCAATGAAGAGCTGCACGCGGAACATCTGAGGATTGTCTTGCAAGTCTTGAAGGAGAAGCAGTTGTACGCAAAATGGTCGAAGTGCGAGTTTTGGCTTAACGAGGTCCAGTTTCTGGGCCATGTCATTTCATCCGAAGGTATCGCGGTGGACCCCAGCAAAGTCGAAGCTGTCATGAATTGGGAACGACCCAAGACGGTTACTGAAGTAAGAAGTTTCTTAGGTCTGGCTGGATACTATCGAAGGTTCATCCAGAATTTCTCTCAGATAGTGCAACCCCTTACCCGTCTCACTCGGAAGGACAAGCCTTTTGAGTGGACTGAAGCCTGTGAAGAATGTTTCTTGGAGCTAAAGAGCAGATTGACGAGTGCCCCAGTACTCACGATTCCGGATCCTACTCGAAAGTTCGAAGTTTACTGCGATGCGTCGCTGAAAGGACTTGGATGCGTGTTGATGCAGGACCGTATGGCAGTAGCTTATGCATCTCGACAACTGAAGCCTCACGAAGAAAATTATCCTACGCACGACTTGGAGTTAGCAGCTATAGTGTTCGCACTGAAAATCTGGAGGCACCACTTGTATGGTTCGCAGTTTGACGTGTTCAGCGATCATAAGAGTTTGAAGTACTTGTTCGACCAGAAGGAGCTGAATATGCGGCAACGTCGGTGGATGGAATTTCTGAAAGACTACGATTTTGAACTTAAGTACCACCCGGGAAAGGCAAACGTGGTAGCTGACGCCCTGAGCAGGAAGATTCTACACACTGCAACTCTGATGATAGAAGAATTGAAGTTGTTTGAGGCCTTTCGAGACTTGAACTTATCGGTAGACGAGAGAGGGAACAGCATAAGATTGGGAAATATTAAGGTGGAGAATGAACTGATCGGTAGAATTAAGGAGGCTCAGAAGGATGAAGAGTTAGTCCGCGAGTTGGTTGGTAACCAAGAGGTAGTAAAGGATGAGTTTGATGTTTGGAGGTTTCAAGGACGGCTGGTTGTGCCGAATGAAGTGTTGAAGCAAGAAGTTTTGCAGGAAGCTCACAAGGGTAAGTATGCAGTTCATCCTGGATCCACGAAGATGTACCATGATTTGAAGACCTCGTTTTGGTGGCCGGGTATGAAGCGTGATATTGCGGAGTATGTATCTCGATGCTTAACTTGTCAGAAGGTGAAGTATGAACATCAGAGACCGTCGGGACTCCTTCAACCTTTGGAGATTCCCGAATGGAAGTGGGATAGTATTTCGATGGATTTTGTAGTTGGACTTCCTCGGACGCGAGAAGGATATGACTCTATCTGGGTGATTGTCGATCGTTTAACGAAGTCAGCTCATTTCTTGCGTGTTAGAACCACTTATGATACAGAAAGGCTTGCTAGAATCTATCTGCAGGAGATTGTGAAGCTGCACGGAGTTCCTACGAGTATTGTCAGTGATCGTGATCCCAAGTTTACGTCCAAGTTTTGGGAATCCTTTCAAAGAGCATTAGGGACCCAACTGAGGTTGAGTACTGCTTATCATCCGCAGACCGATGGACAGACGGAACGCACCATTCAAGCTTTAGAGGACATGTTGCGAGCATGTGTTTTGGAGTTAGGAGGCAGCTGGGATAGCTATCTTTCGTTGATTGAGTTCGCTTACAACAACAGTTACCACTCCAGCATTCAGATGGCACCGTATGAAGCTTTGTATGGGAGAAAATGCAGATCCCCTTTATGTTGGACTGAAGTAGGAGAGCGAAGTATGTTAGGACCCGATCTAATTCAAGAAACATCCGAACAAGTAAAGAAGATTCGGGAGAATATGCAGAGGGCTCAGGCCAGACAGAAGAGTTATTACGACAAGCGTCATAAGCCTCTATCTTTCGAAGTCGGAGACCATGTGTTCTTGAGAATCACTCCTACATCGGGACTCGGAAGGAGAATGGGAGTAAAGAAGTTAAGTCCACGGTACTTAGGACCGTATCTGATTATGGACCGGATTGGAGAGTCTGCATACCGGTTGGCCTTACCACCCAATCTGTCAGGAATTCACAATGTATTTCATGTGTCGCAGCTACGGAGGTATCTCTCTGATCCATCTCACGTATTACAGCCGGAAGAAGTGGAACTCAAGGAAAATCTGACTTATCAAGTGCAACCATTCCAAATTCTTGAAAGATCCGTCAAGCGACTCCGTTCTAAAGAGATTCCGTTGGTGAAAGTATTATGGAACAACAGATCGGCAGCTGAAGCCACTTGGGAGCGCGAGGAAGACGTTCAGGCTATCCAGAACTGTTTAGCTCTTAAGTAAGTTTATTTTGCGGACAAAATTCCTTTTTGGTGGGGAGAGTGTAACATCCCGTATAACTAGTAAAATACCTAAGTACTATATGCTATATGTACATGTGTAGAATTCGGATGTATGGTTTATGTGTTATGTGTTATGGCTTGTGAATTGTTTGATTTTTATTCCTTGGATAAGACTAAGGTAATTAATTAAATTAAATCATAAGAGGGTGTATATGTAGGCATATGAATTTATTAAAATCATGTGAGTAATGTGAGTATGTGTTAGAAGGCATTAGTGTTTGGATGTGGGCTAGTGTGTGTGCTTGTTGCTCTTGGACTTGTGTGAATGGATCCTTTTGTGTGTGTGGCCAATGGCCCAAGTATGGCTCTTGGATCAAGCCAATTCAGCCCAAGGTTGTGTCCACCCTTATCTTCCCTAAGCCTTGCCCAACTTAGGTGCCTTGTGTATCAAGTAACACTCACATGGCAAAGGTATTTTTCCCTCTCACTTTTGCGCACAAGTGAGAGTAATTAGGACCTTTATAATCTGCCATTTTGCCTTGTTAAACCGCCACCTCACCTTGATTATGCATAATTTGATTTAAGCCTCATTGCATGGTAGACACATGTGCATTTTAGCATGATCTTAGGCTGCATAAATCTCCATTTTTGGGCGCACATGGGAGGGGCTGAATGCAGATTTTTTTTATGACACAAGACTGCATAACTTGTTGACTTGGATAACCACTTTCACTCCCCATCATGAGACTGCATTGTGCAGATTTTTGGTAAGCTTTTGCAGCCCTTCATGAGTCAAATCTCTTCCTCCTTCCACATGCATCATGAGACTGCATTCCCATCATTTTTGTGCAGAGGGCAGCTCCATAAATCTGAATCCTTGGCTGCCACAAAGCCCTCTAGCTTGTGGACTTAGTGAACCTCCCTCACCCCTCATCATTGTGCGCATGGCTTGGCTTTTTATGCAGAATTTTCTGCACAAGGACAGCCCCAATATGAGTGTTTGGACTGCCACAAATCTACACTCATGATGCACCTTTTTCCCCTCATCATTTGCGCACCAAGGACTGCACAAGTGCAGATTTTTGGGCTGCCATATGGTTAGTTTCCTTGTTGACTTAGCTAAGCTCTTACATGTGCACATGACACTTCCTTTCCACTCCATCTTTGCGCAGACCTTGGTCAGTGATGCAGAAAATATTCTGACTTTGGACAGCCCTTAAATCTGAACAAATCCCCTCACCCTTTTGCATGTAAGTAGAGTAATTTAGAAGCCAAAACCTTGCTTGTTTCAGCCTTTTATGCAGCCCCATCATCTCATAAAAATCTGAATATTTCATGATAGTTAATCATAGCCTTTTTCCCCTCACTTTCTATATATGTGCGCATGGAGAGGGGGCTGCCTTCATGTGCAAGTGCAGCCAACTCCTCTCCAACTTCTCTTCTCCTCACTCCCTCACTCCCATAACCGAACCTACAAGCCTCCTTGGAGCTAGAAGACCTTGCTTAAGACAACTCCTTCCTTCCCTCACCTCAACCATACACCAAGCTAGTGCCAACCTAGTTCCTCACCTTGTTGCGCATAGGACCTCTTAGGAAGTGTGGACTTGTGTGTGTTGAAGCTAGAAGGTGGTGTGATCCTTGACTTTGAAGGGTGTGCTACAAGAGGTAGGCTCTAAACTTTGAACTCTTTCTTTGTGTAGCCATGTTTGTATGCTTAAATGTCTCCTTAAGTATGTGTGGTTTTGGATTTAAGTATAAGCATGATAAAAGTAGAATGATGGAGCTATTTCATAATGATATGTATGCATAGAAACCTCTTGGTTATGTTCGAACTCATGCCACTGTTTCCTCGTGTGATTATGCCACTGTTTCCTCGTGTGATTATGCCACTGTTTTGAAGAGATATGTGCCACTGTTTTGATGATGTAATGCCACTGTTTCGGTCCCTCAAAATCACATTTTGTGCCACTGTTTCTGCACTTAAAAGCCACTGTTTCTGCACATTTTAAGCCACTGTTTCTGCACATGTTATGCCACTGTTTCTGCACTTAAAAGCCACTGTTTCTGCACATTTTAAGCCACTGTTTCTGCACATGTTATGCCACTGTTTCTGCACTTAAAAGCCACTGTTTCTGCACATATATGTCACTGTTTTAAAAGCCACTGTTTCTGCCCATTACATGCCACTGTTTCTGCACATGTATGCCACTGTTTTAGTGCTCCTTAAGCCACTGTTTTAGCCTTGAAATGCCACTGTTTCCATGCTTAAAATGCCACTGTTTTAGTCATGAAATGCCACTGTTTCCATGCTTAAATGCCACTGTTTTTATGCATAAAAGGCCACTGTTTTAAGTCATTCCATGCCACTGTTTTATACATAAAAATGCCACTGTTTTACTCCTCAAAGGCCACTGTTTTATACATAAAAATGCCACTGTATTACTCCTCAAAGGCCACTGTTTTATACATAAAAAATGCCACTGTTTTACTCCTCAAAGGCCACTGTTTGTATGCATAAAATGCCACTGTTTTAGTCCTTCTATGCCACTGTTTGTATGTATAAAATGCCACTGTTTTGGAAGTTCAAAGTGCCACTGTTTCTGTGTTTTAAACGCCATGCTGTTTTGAAAACGTTTAAAACGTCACTGTTTTGCTGCTGTATGCTCACTGTTTTGCTGTTGTAAATGCTCACTGTTTTGCTGCTGTATGCTCACTGTTTTGCTGCTGTTTGCTCACTGTTTTGCTGCTGTAAATGCTCACTGTTTTGCTGCTGTATGCTCACTGTTTTGCTGCTGTAAATGCTCACTGTTTTGCTGCTGTATGCTCACTGTTTTACTGCTGTAAATGCTCACTGTTTTGCTGCTGTATGCTCACTGTTTTGCTGCTGTTTGCTCACTGTTTTGCTGCTGTAAATGCTCACTGTTTTGCTGCTGTATGCTCACTGTTTTGCTGCTGTAAATAGCCACTGTAAATGATTAGTTTTAATTGATTTAGGTGCGCTTAAGAAGTGAGAATATTTCGCTGCTGTTGGTAATTTTTAAGGAAAGCTAAGGTAAGTGTCAGGCGATGATGCCTAATGTAACTATTGACTACTGGTATAGAATTGTAACATGATGCTCCATATGCCGTAAAAATATTATGTTCCATTATAATGAAAGGAAACTGCCAAATATGTGCCGTGATGACTATATGATTATGAGGTAAAGACGTTATGTGGCAGCATAACGCATATGAAAGGTATATAAGCATGCATTTTACATTATACCGCATTTTTACGCTTTGTGTGTGAAAGCATAGCATGACATGCATGTATTAAGATCATATAGGCCTTGTTTTAGAATAGTTATGTACAGGACCATGTGTTTGAGCAAGCATCATATAGGCATCCCCAAGGTACCGGGGTATGGGACACTTGGCATCAGTCCGCATAGGCCCACAGATGGAATCCACATGGAGCTCAGGTGCCAAGGGATATTTGATTCCACTGTGAAGTGCGCGCACGACGGTGCTAAAAGCGCAAAGGAAAGGCGTTATATACGCAATATATGAATATGATAAAAAGGAAAAGGAACAAGGATATGTTGAAGTGACTGTTTATGATTTTGTGCCTAGTTAATATTGTTATATTACTGGTTTTATTGCCACACTACTGGGATTATTCTCACCCCTTCGGGGCTGCTATTTTCCTAAATGGCAGGAGGACATAAAAGCACTTGAAGACATGATGTTTGCTGTTGATTGCTGATGCGTGGATTACCATTGTTGCTGTTTGTTTAAACTGGATAACTGTAATGATTAATGTTTTGGTACTTTTGGATGACTGTAGTCTTTATCATGTTTATGTTAGCTTGAACTTTTACGAACAGCAGCTATTTTGGAAAACCTTTATGAAAAGAATTTAAGTGTTGAAAATTTTTACTACTCCTTCAAATGCTCTTGCGTCCTCCTGCCATTTTGGAAAAATAGCAGCCCCGAAGGGGTGAGAATAATCCCAGTAGTGTGGCAATAAAACCAATAATATAACAATATTAACTAGGCACAAAATCATAAACAGTCACTTCAACATATCCTTGTTCCTTTCTTTTCATTTTTATCATATTCATATATTGCGTATATAACGCCTTTCCTTTGCGCTTTTAGCACCGTCGTGCGCGCACTTCACAGTGGAATCAAATATACCCTTGGCACCTGAGCTCCATGTGGATTCCATCTGAGGGCCTATGCGGACTGATGCCAAATGTCCCATACCCCGGTACCTTGGGGATGCCTATATGATGCTTGCTCAAACACATGGTCCTGTACATAACTATTCTAAAACAAGGCCTATATGATTTTGATACATGCATGTCATGCTATGCTTTCACACACAAAGCGTAAAAATGCGGTATAATGTAAAATGCATGCTTATATACCTTCCATATGTGTTATGCTGCCACATAACGTCTTTACCTCATAGTCATATAGCCTTCACGGCACATTTTTGGCAGTTTCCTTTCATTATAATGGAACACAATATTTTTACGGCATATGGAGCATCATGTTACAATTCTATACCAGTAGTCAATAGTTACATTAGGCATCATCGCCTGACACTTACCTTAGCTTTCCTTAAATATTACCAACGGCAGCGAAATATTCTCACTTCTTAAGCGCACCTAAATCAATTAAAACTAATCATTTACAGTGGCTATTTACAGCAGAACAGAGAGCATACAGCAGTGGCTTACAGCAGCCAAAACAGTGAGTATTTACAGCAGCAAAACAGTGAGCATACAGCAGCAAAACAGTGAGCATACAGCAGTGTTTACAGCAGCCAAAACAGTGGACATACAGCAGCAAAACAGTGAGCATACAGCAGCAAGACAGTGAGCATACAGCAGTGTTTACAGCAGCCAAAACAGTGGACATACAGCAGCCAAAACAGTGAGCATACAGCAGCAAAACAGTGAGCATACAGCAGCAAAACAGTGAGCATACAGCAGTGTTTACAGCAGCCAAAACAGTGACGTTTTAAACTTTTCCAAAACAGAAACAGTGGCGTTTTTAAAACAGAAACAGTGGCATTTTTAAAACAGAAACAGTGGCACTTTGAACTTCCAAAACAGTGGCATTTTATACATACAAACAGTGGCATAGAAGGACTAAAACAGTGGCATTTTTTGCATACAAACAGTGGCCTTTGAGGAGTAAAACAGTGGCATTTTTATGTATAAAACAGTGGCCTTTATGAGGAGTAATACAGTGGCATTTTTATGTATAAAACAGTGGCCTTTGAGGAGTAAAACAGTGGCATTTTTATGTATAAAACAGCGACATGGAATGACTTAAAACAGTGGCATTTTTAAGCATGGAAACAGTGGCATTTCAAGGCTAAAACAGTGGCTTAAAGAGCACTAAAACAGTGACATACATGTGCAGAAACAGTGGCATGTAATGGGCAGAAACAGTGGCTTTTAAGTGCAGAAACAGTGGCATAACATGTGCAGAAACAGTGGCTTAAAATGTGCAGAAACAGTGGCACAAAATGTGATTTTGAGGGACCGAAACAGTGGCATTACATCATCAAAACAGTGGCACATATCTCTTCAAAACAGTGGCATAATCACACGAGGAAACAGTGGCATAATCACACGAGGAAACAGTGGCATGAGTTCGAACATAACCAAGAGGTTTCTATGCATACATATCATTATGAAATAGCTCCATCATTCTACTTTTATCATGCTTATACTTAAATCCAAAACCACACATACTTAAGGAGACATTTAAGCATACAAACATGGCTACACAAAGAAAGAGTTCAAAGTTTAGAGCCTACCTCTTGTAGCACACCCTTCAAAGTCAAGGATCACACCACCTTCTAGCTTCAACACACACAAGTCCACACTTCCTAAGAGGTCCTATGCGCAACAAGGTGAGGAACTAGGTTGGCACTAGCTTGGTGTATGGTTGAGGTGAGGGAAGGAAGGAGTTGTCTTAAGCAAGGTCTTCTAGCTCCAAGGAGGCTTGTAGGTTCGGTTATGGGAGTGAGGGAGTGAGGAGAAGAGAAGTTGGAGAGGAGTTGGCTGCACTTGCACATGAAGGCAGCCCCCTCTCCATGCGCACATATATAGAAAGTGAGGGGAAAAAGGCTATGATTAACTATCATGAAATATTCAGATTTTTATGAGATGATGGGGCTGCATAAAAGGCTGAAACAAGCAAGGTTTTGGCTTCTAAATTACTCTACTTACATGCAAAAGGGTGAGGGGATTTGTTCAGATTTAAGGGCTGTCCAAAGTCAGAATATTTTCTGCATAAAGACCAAGGTTTGCGCACAAAGAGGGAGTGGAAGGAATGTGTCATGAGCACATGCAAGGGCTTTGCTAAGTCAACAAGCAATTGAACTTGGTGGCAGCCAAAAATCTGCACTTGTGCAGTCCTTGGTGCGCAAATGATGAGGGGAAAAGGTGCATCATGAGTGTAGATTTGTGACAGTCCAAACACTCATATTGGGGCTGTCCTTGTGCAGAAAATTTCTGCATAAAAAGCCAAGCCATGCGCACAATGATGAGGGGTGAGGGAGGTTCACTAAGTCCACAAGCTAGAGGGCTTTGTGGCAGCCAAGGATTCAGATTTATGGAGCTGCCCTCTGCACAAAAATGATGGGAATGCAGTCTCATGATGCATGTGGAAGGAGGAAGAGATTTGACTCATGAAGGGCTGCAAAAGCTTACCAAAATCTGCACAATGC
>JAVKPL010002731.1:0-101278 GCA_032173675.1 Gastrolobium villosum
ACCAGAAGAAAGTGAAAGAAGAAAATGGGTATAAAATACTTGTAGTTTGCAATAATTTTTGAAATTTATTTGTTTAGCTTTATGGTGCTTGATAATTGATGTAGATGGGTATGTAGTGATGTGGGCATTATGGAACTTTATGATGTTAGTTTTAGGTGCTTGCCTAATTTGGGTTCCACGAGCTTCCCCCTATTTTTGGATTTATTTTAGTTATGTGATTATATTTGTTATTAAAATTATTTAATGGATGTAGCTTACCAAAAAAAAAATTTATTTAATGGATGCATCTCTTGAGATCATTGTACATGTGTTTTGGTCTATGATTGTGATTCTCCTACTTTTCATCGTTGACATGGCATATGACAATGAAATAATCTATGTTAAATTTGTCAATTTAATATACTTGTTAAATTATATTTTATTTAAAATTCTATAAGTTGGATTTATTAAAATTTGAGGAGGGATATTCTCACTACCAAATTTTTCTACTACCAACTTACTACCTATCTAATCATCATTAGATTAACATTTTCTTTCTCTTCAAAAACTTTTTAGCATTCTCTCTCTTTGATCCAATGATAATTAGATAGGTAGTAATTTAATAGTGACAAATTTTGGTAGTGAGAATATCCTCCCTCTTAAAATTTTCGCCTCCCTTTATATAATTTTTTGGGTCCGCCACTGGATTTCACATCTTAATCCTTATTCTTGTTCTATAATCATTTCTTTTCTTATTAATCTTGGACCTTATCAGAGTGTGTTACCATTTTGGGTTTAGGATTTTTTTCATGACAGAAATGTGAATACCTTCTAATTCTTCAGGAGTGAATTCTGCTATTTCCTTTGATGTTGATTCCTGATGTATGTGTATTTAGGTTATCCAAGTTTTGCATGATCTGTGCACATAATCACATGGTCAAATACTAAGGTTCCCAATGAAAACTGACTATCGTGCATTCTACTGAATTTTTACAAAAAAAAACCTTGGACCGGTTGACTTCGGATCAAATTACTTATTAGATTCACTGTGTTTTTAGTGCACAGGTCAATCCCATATTAGAACTACCAAGATTCCAACACTTTAGCAGGGAGTTGGAATTGTTTATCAATCAAAAAATTTGAAGAACAAAGTAGGTACCTAATATCACTATATCGGAGATAACTATAACATCAATAAGTTTATTTATTACTAGTCTTTTATTTTATTGGAAACTACGGAAAAATATTGACTTGTTTCCACTTTTTTTCTGCTAGATTTCTAGCGGTCACTTATCTTATTACAATGTGGGTGCAACTATAAAAACTCAAGGTATGCTATACGAGTTGTTACTTCATTGGCTATATGCGTTGCATTTCATGTTCTTATCGTCTTAAATGTTAAGCTAGTAACTGTTAATTGCTGATACGATTTTCTGTTTATAGTTATAGATGGATAGCAATTCCGAGAAAAGTAAACATAAGGCAATGAAAAAGAGTACCTGCCTTAGTATGACTAGTAAAAAGGATAAGAGTTCTGCTACAAAACAGATACATGGTAAATTCATTCACAAAATCTGCATTACTTCACCTCAATGAGGGTTCGTTATATACATCGAGTCAGTTCAACTAATTTCTAATAAGTAGGAAACTAATTTATCTAATCTAATCTTTGTACAATCAATCTGTAACAGCCCGTTACGTACCGGTATTGTTAACATTAGTTATGATATTAAGCGCAGTTACAATCACATCAGTTCATTTATAAAAATGAGAATAAACTTTTTCCGATTATTACGCGAACAGTAAAAGTATAAAAAGCGTAATAATAAAAAGCTGTGACCGTAACTGAAACACTAGCAGAAGACTTTCTTAACTATTTATACACTTTATTTTATTACCTACAAGATACTTAGGGGTTCCCATAAACCCACTTAGCCAATTCCTCACTTTTACGTTTTCACCACTTAACCGGACTTACTAATTTGTTTTTCCACGAACACAAAATAAAACTACAAACTTAGACTCCAGGTTATCTTTTTTCCTTATTCAATTACCTTTCTAACAAGCTATCACACACTCGATTCCGAGCTCGTGAACTTCGGTTATCGCCGTTTGAAGTTGGACAAACAACATTGCCTACCAACTCCAAAACAACCTAAAACCTCCAATCTTCACGGAATAAATTGCACCTAACCGTCCAGCCAATGACTCTCAAACTTTTGCACCATAAACTAGACACCTCAAACTTCGATTTGATATATTGTACGCTTAATTTGACCAAGTAACGAAGTGGGAATAAATTTCCCAAACAGACCCAAAAACAGACCCCATGTACAGGCCAGAACAGAGCAGAAACTTCCCCTGCCTGTACAGGGCTGCGCACTTCACTAAAAATCCCAAGATTTTGACACAATGTAGGGGACATCTTAAGCTTCAAAATGGCGTATGGCACGTCCCAATCGGACCACTATGGAGAGAGATACGCTCTTCCAAAGTTCACCAAAAAACTGCCAATTCTACAGAAAATTCGCCAGAGTTTCCTTTGTATTTCCTAAAATCCCCAAATTTGCATAACCTGTTTAACACCACTAATACACCTGAAATCCAGCAAAATCCAATGGGTGGCACACACAAGGTCCAACAACTCCTTGGGGCACTTACAACCCAATCCAATATACACCTAAAACATAACAATTTCATGCATAATACATAATACGGGTAATCATAAAATTACAATATGCCTAAAGCCCTTCCATCATGCATTTTCATTCAAAAATGCATCAATTACAAAGTACGAAAGTTCATGGCCATTTTACAACATAATGTATCAAGGCCTCAAATACAAGAAATGTGGCAATGGACAAGTCCCATGCTCACTCAAAATATACAGTAATAAACAAGACTTAGAACATAATCATGAACACTACAAAAGCATGAAAATCACATCATGCAATATGTTCATGACCTAAGTCTCAAAATACTAAATGGCATGCTATGTGCACTCCAAAGTCTCCTCCAAAATATCATGCAAGCTCACTGCACCACATGCAATCCGCTGTCCACTAAGTGGGCTTCTTGCCCGAAGCTCCTCCCGGCTCATAATGCCCTGAAATGTGGTCCCCCAAACACGGGGTGAGATATACAAATATATCTCAGTAATCCAAGGGCCCTGGAGGCTTCTCCACCCCATGGCTCACTCAATGTGCAACAATGAAATTTATGTAAAATGCATAACATACAATATCACAAACAACTGGAGACAAACCGAGAACATCCACAATTGGATTTACGTTCAAGGACTCCATCATATAACTCCCGAGACTTTCCTGGCGCCTCTCCCATGGTTGAGAAGACTCCATGGCAAAACCCAACTGGAACTCCTCATGAGCCCTATCCAGCGGAAGTCCCACGTTTGGATCATCCTGGTGTCGCTCCCAGAGTCTACCCCACGGCAAAACCCAACTGGAATTCCCAGCGGAATTATCCAGCGGATGTCCAAACCAACACACGTCAACTGGCCAGTGACCAAACAATTTCACACATAACATGCAATAAAGCATGAAACACATAATCACACAATGTCCAATGACACAAAATCCAACCACAACCTTCCACTAGGTGTGGTGGAGCACACAAGGGACTAAACCCCAGTTCCAAAGGTTACCTCAACACTAACAGTTCCGTTCCACACGTACGCTCCAAATCAATCTTCCACAATCACGTCCGTGTGAGGCACCCTACAATGATCAACATCATGATCAACAATTTTCCAAATTACACAAAACCTCAATTTCATGAAATTTCCCCAAATTTTTCCTAAGTTAAAATATCACTTTTTCACCAAAATTTATCATAGCATTTCTAGCATTAATACATCATTCTAAGACATTATCATCTAATAGACATTTTCCATCAAAATTTATCAAAATTCATATTTCCTAACTCTATAAACCATTTATAACTCATATTTGAAACCTAGAGCTCAAAATTCCACTAGCACGTTTTACGATGCAATCTTACTGCGGTATTTTTACCCGCGAAAAACACTATTCACTGATTTTCCTGAAACTTGCCTATCCACTCAATTTTTCGTTCTGAATCAATTTCTGGCATTATTTTTATCATTTGAGTTATCCTACTCCATTTTTCATGCCTCGATTTACGTTTTTGGAAAATTACCATTTTGCCCTTGGTACACATTTTGACCCCAATTTCAGGATTTTCACTAATCCTTCCCTTTTAACACAACATCACTTCATATAAATTCACATTTGAATTTACGAGGTGTTATATTCACCCCACCTTTTTGGAATTTTGTCCGCTAAATCAACTATACACATATGCTAACTCAGGATACAGCCAGAGAATCTCAGTCTCCCGTCCCCAAGTAGCTTCATCAAGTGTGCGGGCTTCAAACTAAATGTTTACATTTCAATCTTTTGGCTTTTCAGCCTCTTTTCACAATGGCCTTGCATTTCAAAGGCCCGATGGGAGACTTCAAGTCCTCCCCAATTTCAATCTCAACCGGTGACACCACATGTGAACAACCGGAGCGCACCACGCAGTTGTGCACTTTCTCTGCTTTACCAAGCCAATTGCTTATCACAAGTCAGGCTACCCAACATATATAGCCCATATTTCTCTTGGCGGGTTCTCCTACCTAGTTAACATATCAACAACTATGCCCATAGGATCATACCACATTCTGTTCAATCTGTGCCACATAGGCAACTATTACTTTCTGACACATTACAACCACAATTATCCTTCTTTGATTTTTATTTCTATGGAGTATTAACTCTCGTCATCAATTTTTTTCCACATTTCTTATTCCACATTAAAAACTGTTATGGAATCTTACGGCCCCTCAGTGCACTTCACCGAGTAATCATCTAGTTCACGCTCACTATACTTTTATTTTCTGAGGGAATAATCCCCATTTTTGGCATTTAGCCACAACTCGTATATACACATTTTTCTTTTCTCATGTTCTGAACCTACAAAGTGCAAAATTCACTTCTGCACTGTATCTCAAAACAAGCACCATCTCTGTGCTCAACTGCCAATCTAACCTTACAAGTTTACCACTTTCACCAAAACACAATGGCGAATCTCTTTCTCAAGACATTTAAATGGTACCAAATGGACCACACATTACAACTTATACATTACATCGGCCATTTCAAAGCCTTCAACCACGAATCCACTCATGAATCTCTATCTATTATCTCATACTTACATTGATTTCTCCCATTAAAGGCAACATGCCCAAGATTTCCACTAACAACTTTCTTTAATTACCGTTCCATACTCATGTTATCGATTCCACATGTGTTTCATTCCATACACATCACCTTCATCATCATTTTATTCAACCAGTATGTATCATTCCAAGGTCACATATCATCTCTCTCTCATACCTGTCCCATCATATAGGGATTTTCAAAGCCTATTCATCATGCCACAAGTAACTAAATCCATCACTGTCATTACTTTCATAATTTCATATCGGCTGGTACACAAGTTTCACGGACTATTCAAAGTACTACTAGCACACTCAATCATATATCTTGGTACCTAGCCAAGAACAACATCAACATTGCGTATTCTCCACACATCTCTCACTAGAATCTGCATCTATACCACTCCATCAGTAACTCTACCACCAGGGCAGAGATATCAACCTTTTATTTCACCAAATACCATCCTATTTAACAGCTAGTACCACACCTTCTTACTTTACTACATCACAATTAATCACTTACTAAAAATCATTGGCCACCTAGGCCATCAACTTAGCTTAACATTTCGCCATCACAAGCCTTCCCAGAAGACCTTGACTCAATCCATCAGTACTAATCATTTTTTTTCCTTCACATAGGGTGATAATCCAACGATTCATTTCACAATTTTCGTAAAACCACAATTCCATACTACCACACTTAGTATACGCAAATGAACATCTCCGAGTGCTCACATTCATAATTCAAACTACCATCTCATGGCACCTCACATTTTTCATCATATTTGACATATTACTGTTCACTTACAGTTATCCAAATTCACCTCTTACGTTCCTCACAAGATACAATCCTCTAATGCAATGGGTAAAAACATCCTTAGGTTTAACCCCTCGAGCTCTTGCTGTCCTAAGGGCCCCAGGTGCAATGCCCCACCAATCAGAGAATCTGTCCTTATAATTCACGCAAGAAGAGGTAACATGCCATCGGCTGTACTAACAGTCCCACTAACACGAGGTACTACCTCAAAGAATCAAATCTTAAAGTTATACCTCAAACATTAAATAAGTTTCCCTCTTCCCGGTAATCATCCGCTCACAAAATTCAAATTCTGATACCAATAGAATACTTATCGAAATATCAAATCTTAATATCTCACAGTACAATAACATTTCTAAGTACAAAAATATTTTGTACGCATATATAATATATATGTACATAACTATGCTGAGGAAACTTCCAAGAGAATCCCCGAAGGTCAGTGTCTTATAGGCATAAGCCCCTAGGAAAGTAACTTTAGATAATATAACATAAGACACCCAAGCGCAACCGCCCAATCATATATAACTAAGTGCATCATTAACACGATTTATAATTTTATTATACATCAATCCTTGCACTAATGATACAATTCACAATTTTCTGTATAACAGTCCTTGCACTGATCATACAATACACAATTTATTGTACATCAGTCCTTGCACTGATGATACAATTCATAATTTTTTATATATCAGTCCTTACACTGATAATGCAACACACAACTTTATTGTACATCAGTCCTTGCACTGATAATACAATTCACAACTTTATTGTACATCAGTCCTTGCACTGGTAATACAATACACAACTTTATTGTACATAATCCTTGCACTGATAATACAATACACAACTTTATTGTACATCAGTCCTTACACTGATAATACAATTCACTTCACAACTTTATTGTACATCAGTCCTTGCACTAATAATACAATACCTAATTTTATTGTACATCAGTCCTTGCACTGATAATACAATTTCATCATTCAATGGTACCCTAATCCTTTCACTAGTCATATCATCATCACACTCAATTTCATTTTACTCTCAATATTTCACTATGACACCAAGAGTGCCCTCATTTAACAGTCCATGCATTCAGTGCATCAAGACCACCAGATACATTTCAACTTCGAGCTGTGCTCGCCTGGGACTTCCAAGAGCAACACCTCTTAGGATTCAATCCACAAGGGAAACCCAGGACAATCTTAATTGTCACATTATTAACAATATGTGTGCCATGGTATAGCTTGCACACCGGGACTCCATCATGAATCCCATACCAAACTGAGCGTCCAATGACACTCCAAAGAGACAATCTCTTCAAACACTTCCCATCATAGGGGATTTCACTTACATCATTTTTCTTTTACCAAAATTTTTCTAATTCATTACCACACAGATATAAATATAGGCACTCCAGCCTTCACAAAACATATATATACATATATATATATATATATATACTGGAACTTAGCCATCACAGGATCATTATCCACATATAATTAGGCCACATCATCAATATTTCAATGCTACACAACATTATAGAAGCATATTAGTACTATTACTACACCACACTCAGTTATATTTTCTCACCTCACATTTGTTAAGTCCAACCATCATTACATTATGAACCTTCATACTTTCAATCAAGTTCTTCCAATGCCATCCAAGTGTATGCCCTCATCTAGGGTCTGATAACCTTATAATTTAACCCTAAGGTATCCAATATTACATATAAACACTCATATTCAACTTTTCACGAATTCATCGGGGTTCCAATCCCCCACCATATCAAAGTTATAGCATTAATTCCACATATACTCAATTTTTTCTAACTCCCCATATATTTAGGGAAAACTTACCAACATCATCATCATAATATCAACTCAATTCAATCATACTTATTCACCAAAAGATCACCATTCAACTATGGTAGCATTCTACCCAAAATAGTTAAACATACTATTCTCAATTTATTCTCACTAAGTCCTCAATTACATCAGATTTACTTACTAACATATCTGTCTGCGGAGCAATCAACACTGCAACCACGACCACAGTCTAAGGACAGACATTGGTGCTCCAGGGTTGTCACGAAGGAATCTTATACTGACTACATATATAACATGAAGAAATGGGTTGATCAGGCCCAAACTAAGGAATCACATGTGCAGTACTCAATAAGAGTCTACGTACAACTATACAACACTCACCTCAATCACACAATCATCAGAGTTCCCTAAGAAACTGCTCTGATACCATAAAATGTAACAGCCCGTTACGTACCGGTATTGTTAACATTAGTTATGATATTAAGCGCAGTTACAATCACAGCAGTTCATTTATAAAAATGAGAATAAACTTTTTCCGATTATTACGCGAACAGTAAAAGTATAAAAAGCGTAATAATAAAAAGCTGTGACCGTAACTGAAACACTAACGGAAGACTTTCTTAACTATTTATACACTTTATTTTATTACCTACAAGATACTAAGGGGTTCCCATAAACCCACTTAGCCAATTACTCACTTTTACGTTTTCACCACTTAACCGGACTTACTAATTTGTTTTTCCACGAACACAAAATAAAACTACAAACTTAGACTCCAGGTTATCTTTTTTCCTTATTCAATTACCTTTCTAACAAGCTATCACACACTCGATTATGAGCTCGTGAAATTCGGTTATCGCCGTTTGAAGTTGGACAAACAACATTGCCTACCAACTCCAAAACAGCATAAAACCTCCAATCTTCATGGAATAAACTGCACCTAACCGTCCATCCAATGACTCTCAAAATTTTGCACCATAAACTAGACACCTCAAACTTCGATTTGATATATTGTACGCTTAATTTGACCAAGTAACGAAGCGGGAATAAATTTCCCAAACAGACCCAAAAACAGACCCCATGTACAGGCCAGAACAGGGCAGAAACTTCCCCTGCCTGTACAGGGCTGCGCACTTCACTAAAAATCCCAAGATTTTGACAAAATGTAGGGGACATCTTAAGCTTCAAAATGGAGTATGGCACGTCCCAATCGGACCACTATGGAGAGAGATACGCTCTTCCAAAGTTCACCAAAAAACTGCCAATTATACAGAAAATTCGCTAGAGTTTCCTTTGTATTTCCTAAAATCCCCAAATTTGCATAACTTGTTTAACACCACTAATACACCTGAAATCCAGCAAAATCCAATGGGTGGCACACACAAGGTCCAACAACGCCTTGGGGCACTTACAACCCAATCCAATATACACTTAAAACATAACAATTTCATGCATAATACATAATACGGGTAATCATAAAATTACAATATGCCTAAAGCCCTTCCATCATGCATTTTCATTCAAGAATGCATCAATTACAAAGTACGAAAGTTCATGGCCATTTTACAACATAATGTATCAAGGCCTCAAATACAAGAAATGTGGCAATGGACAAGTCCCATGCTCACTCAAAATATACAGTAATAAACAAGACTTAGAACATAATCATGAACACTACAAAAGCATGAAAATCACATAATGCAATATGTTCATGACCTAAGTCTCAAAATACTAAATGGCATGCTATGTGCACTCCAAAGTCTCCTCCAAAATATCATGCAAGCTCACTGCACCACATGCAATCCGCTGTCCACTAAGTGGGCTTCTTGCCCGAAGCTCCTCCCGGCTCATAATGCCCTGAAATGTGGTCCCCCAAACACGGGGTGAGATATACAAATATATCTCAGTAATCCAAGGGCCCTAGAGGCTTCTCCACCCCATGGCTCACTCAATGTGCAACAATGACATTTATGTAAAATGCATAACATACAATATCACAAACAACTGGAGACAAACCGAGAACATCCACAATTGGATTTACGTTCAAGGACTCCATCATATAACTCCCGAGACCTTCCTGGCGCCTCTCCCATGGTTGAGAAGACTCCATGGCAAAACCCACCTGGAACTCCTCATGAGCCCTATCCAGCGGAAGTCCCACGTTTGGATCATCCTGGTGTCGCTCCCAGAGTCGACCCCACGGCAAAACCCAACTGGAATTCCCAGCGGAATTATCCAGCGGATGTCCAAACCAACACACGTCAACTGGCCAGTGACCAAACAATTTCACACATAACATGCAATAAAGCATGAAACACATAATCACACAATGTCCAATGACACAAAATCCAACCACAACCTTCCACTAGGTGTGGTGGAGCACACAAGGGACTAAACCCCAGTTTCAAAGGTTACCTCAACACTAACAGTTCCGTTCTACACGTACGCTCCAAATCAATCTTCCACAATCACGTCCGTGTGAGGCACCCTATAATGATCAACATCATGATCAACAATTTTCCAAATTACACAAAACCTCAATTTCATGAAATTTCCCCAAATTTTTCCTAAGTTAAAATCTCACTTTTTCACCAAAATTTATCATAGCATTTCTAGCATTAATACATCATTCTAAGACATTATCATCTAATAGACATTTTCCATTTGAGCTCTCTAACACCACATATCACAAAATCCCTCTTTAGGGGCAATTATCAAAACTCAAAATTCAACCAATGAAATGTTGAATTAACTCACCCAAATGCACGGTATATGGCTCCACCTAAGCATACTCCACCATTGGAGCATGAAAAAGCTTCATGAATATCAAAAGTCCTCACAAAACCGCAACTGAAATGGGGCTAGATCTCCTCACACACTCACTTTCAAGGCTAAACAAGGCTACCAATGGATTCAGAAGGTGTTTTCCATCAAGTTTCAACACAAGAATCACTTGATTTGGTGTTAAAATGACTAAGTTATGATGAAATGAAAATTGGAAGTGAAAATGGTGTTTTGGGAAGGGGGCTGCGGGTTTGCTCATGAGGGAGGAGTAAAATGATGATGAATAGTTTCCTAGGGTGATGTGGCTTAAGTGGTTTAAGTGGGGTGGGTCCCACCGCCACCTCACGCGATTTCAAACTCATCCGAATTTCCCTCCGATTTCACTAAACGTCCATAATTTCAAAACTTATTTAGAAACTCTAATTTTTAATATTGACCATTGTCCCTTAATTATATTTGATCAGATGAATCCGGAGTTTTCCGGTCATTCGGAGAAAACACTATTTTACGCTATTACGCGCGCTATCGACACGCTTCCCCAAACAGACTTAATTCCATCAAAATTTATCAAAATTCATATTTCCTAACTCTATAAACCATTTATAACTCATATTTGAAACCTAGAGCTCAAAATTCCACTAGCACGTTTTACGATGCAATCTTACTGCGGTATTTTTACCCGCGAAAAACACTATTCACTGATTTTTCTGAAACTTGCCTATCCACTCAATTTTTCGTTCTGAATCCATTTCTGGCATTATTTTTATCATTTGAGTTATCCTACTCCATTTTTCATGCCTCGATTTACGTTTTTGGAAAATTACCATTTTGCCCTTGGTACACATTTTGACCCCAATTTCAGGATTTTCACTAATCCTTCCCTTTTAACCCACATCATTTCATATAAATTCACATTTGAATTTACGAGGTGTTATACAATCACTGAACAACAGCCTGACAAACTAAAAATAGCATAATTTGAAATTCAAATATTATATTTCGACACTCCCCCTCAAGTTGGTGCAAAGATATCAATCATGCCCAACTTGTCTATTGCTTCTTGAAATGCTTTTGCAGATCCGGCCTTGGTAAGAACATCAGCAAGTTGTTTTTCAGACTTAATAAATGGGAAGCGGATTATATCTTCATCAAGCTTTTCCTTTATAAAATGCCTGTCAATTTCAACATGTTTAGTCCTATCGTGTTGAATGGGATTATGTGCAATTTCTATGGCAGCCTTGTTATCACAGTGAAGGTTCATAGGTTGATCTTGAAACAAACCCATATCTTGTAGAATTCTTTTTATCCAAAGTAACTCACATACTCCTTGTGCCATTCCTCTGTATTCAGCTTCTGCACTTGATCTAGCAACCACTTTTTGTTTCTTACTTTTCCATGTGACCAAATTACCTTCCACAAATGTAAAGTACCCTGAGGTTGATTGCCTGGTCGTATTATCTCCTGCCCAATCCGAATCACAAAATCCTTCAATGTGAGATGTGCTATTTTTTCTTAACAATAATCCTCTTCCAACAGTTCCTTTTAAATATTTCAGAATGCGAAATACTGCATCCATATGATCAACACTCGGGGAATGCATAAATCTACTTACCACACTTACTGCATAAGCAATATCGGGTCGAGTGTGAGACAAATAGATTAGTCTTCCCACTAATCTTTGGTATCTCCCAATATCAGTAGCTATTTGATCAGGGTATATTCCTAGCTTGTGATTCATTTCCATAGGAGTTTCAGTTGGCTTGCAATCTAACATCCCGGTTTCTGTTAATAGATCCAAGATGTACTTTCTTTGAGAAAAAGAAATCCCCTGCTTTGATCTCGAGATTTCAATTCCTAGAAAGTATTTGTGCTCTCTCAGGCTTTTCATTTCAAATTCAGTGCTCAAGCGTTCTTCCAATTTTTCCATTTCTTCTAAATCATCTCCAGTAATCACCATATCATCCACATACACAATTAGAGCAGTGATCTTTCCTCCTTGTCATTTTATAAATAAGGTATGGTCACAATTACTTTGATTATACCCGAATTCCTTCATAGCTGATGAAAATCTCCCAAACCATGCTCTTGGAGACTGCTTAAGGCCATACATTGCCTTTTTTTAATCTGCATACCTTTGTTACTGGGTCAGATTGTGCCTTAACTCTAGGTGGTAAATCCATATACACCTCTTCCTTGAGATCTCCATTTAAAAAGGTATTCTTAACATCAAATTGTTTGAGTGGCCAATCCCTATTTGCTGCAAGAGACAGTAGAATGCGGATGGTATTCAACTTGGCTACAGGTGCGAACGTGTCTTGGTAGTCAATGCCATATTTTTGGGTGAATCCATTGGCTACTAACCGTGCCTTAAACTTGTCAATACTTCCGTCGGCTTTTACTTTTACGGTGTACACCCATTTGCAACCAATGGTTCTCTTGCCTTCGGGTAGAGGAACAAGCTCCCATGTTAAATTTTTCTGCAATGCTTCCATCTCAATGTTCATGGCCTCTTTCCACTTGGGGTCTTCAAGTGCTTCCTGTACATTGTTAGGAAAGCATACAGTAGATAATTGATTCACTGTTAGAGCATATGAATTAGATAACCTGTGAGTTGATACATAATTGTTAATAGGGTACTTAGCCTTTGCTTGCAAGTCTGGTTCATAGACTTTCCTAGGAATTCCTTTGGTTGATCTTACAGAATGCCGAATAGGAGGAAGAATGGGTGGTTCAGGTTCAGAATTTACCTCAATGGAGTATGGTTCAGATTCGGAATTTACCTCAAGATTGGAATCAATTTGTTGTTCAAAAGTATGGTGTTGTTCCGAAACATCTCTCGATGAAGAATCAGTGATTGGAGTTAGATGTGGACTTCCTATTTCTGAATCCGTGATGTTGTCTATTGCTTCAGATGTGTTTTCAGTTATATCAGAGTTAGGATTAAAATCTATAATGACTTCTCCTCCAATTTGTTCACAAGGTTTCTCCCCCTGAGGAGAAGAACCTAGTACTCCCCCTGAAAAAAAAGGCTTCCATTCATGAAAAGAAACATCCAATGTGACATGTAGTTTATGGAGAACTGGATCAAAACAACGGTACCCTTTTTGGGATTCGGAATATCCAACAAAGACACATTTAGTAGACATAGGTCCAACTTGTGACGTAATGGTTTAGGGGTATGGACATAGGCGCAACATCCAAAGATCCGAGGTTCCAAATTTGAAACATAAGGGATAGAAAAGAAGGATTCAAGTTTCTGTTGAGGGGTTTTGAAACCAAGGACATTAGAAGGTGTTCTATTGATTAGATAGGCAGCGGAGAGGACTGCCTCTCCCCAAAAGCGTTTGGGAACATGCATTCCTAAAAAGGAAGCTCTAACAACTTCTAACAAGTGCCTATTTTTCCTTTCAGCTATACCATTATGTTGTGGGGTATACGTGCAGGATGTTTGATGCCCTTGTCAAGCAAAAAGGAGGTAAATGTATGGTTGGTATATTCTGTTCCGTTATCTGTTTGTAGAATTTGAATGTTATAGTTGTACTGAGTGAGGATCAAAGAGTGGAAATGTTTAAATGCATTAAAAATTTCGCTTTTGGTTTTAAGAATACACACCCAAGTCATACGAGTACACTCATCAATAAATGTTACAAAATATCGTGCATGAGACAAGGAGGGTTCCCGAGAGGGACCCCAAACATCCAAATGAATCACTTGAAATGGAACACTACTTTTATTAATACTTGGAAGGTAGGATACACGATGGCTTTTGGCCAATTCACATATATTACATTGAAAATCAGCCTTATTCAGATGGGAAAACATTTGGGGAAATAACTTTTCTAAATATGTAAAAGATGGATGTCCTAATCTATGATGCCACAACCAAACATGGGAGGAAGCTTTATTAGCAGCGGTGGTATTGAAAGACTCGACAGAGGAGACACAAACGTGATTTAAATCCAGAAAATAGAGCTTTCCACGTCTAACACCATAACCAATTGTCATCCGAGTTGAGATGTCCTGAAACAAGCAAACATCAGGCCAAAAAACAACAGTACAGTTCAAGGAGGCAGTAATACGTTATACATATAAGAGGTTAAATTCTAAAGAGGGAACAACTAATACTGAGTCCAGGAATAAATAGGGGGATAAGGAAAGAGATCCTTGGCCAGTGATAGGAGAAGTTTCTCCATTTGCTGTGGAGATAAAAGGCAAAATGAAAGGTTCACAATTATGTAATTCAGATGAATCTCTAATCATATGATCTGATGCACCAGTGTCAATTACCCAAGTATGATTTCTAGTAAATTTAGATAAAGCCAGAGTGTTACCAATGTTACCCTGATGAGCAACGTGGGCAGCGGGTGAGGCAGGTATTGCAACCGTAGCAGCAGTAGCGTTGGCAGTGGCAGGAACCTTCTGGCGCGGTTGTTTGTTGAAATCCCACCATTCGGGATAACCAATAATCTCATAGCATCTTTGCTTGGAGTGACCAGTAGCCCCACAGTGAGTGCAAGAAAATTAAGTCATTTTTCCAGAGGAGGAAGAAGAGGACTTACGAGACTTCGAAGGGCCAGAAGGAAGAGTCAGCAATGCGGTGGATTCCGGAGAGGGTCGAGCATAATCCAAGGTGTTGCATTGATTGATTTAACGGTGAACAAATTCATAAGAGCCTTCCAAATCAAGCTTCGGTTCCTTGCGAAGGATTTCTCATCTAAGGTTGTCAAATTTAGAGTCCAATCCACTGAGAAAGATGTGGACTCTGAGGCGAACCATGGCAGAATGGAGATGGACAACTCCGTCGACGGTAGATGCCTGGGATGCCGTTCGGTGATCAATTTCTTGAAAAATTGCAAGGAGATCATTGTAGTATGTAGCTAGCGGACGCCCTTGTTGCTTCATGCTGAACGATTTCTGATTCAATTCGAAGAGCACCGTTTCGTCAGAACCGTCATAGTATGTGCGCTTGCAAGCCTCCCATATCTCTGATGCAGCATCCAATCGGAGGAACCGAGGCATGAGAGAAGGACTCATAGAATCAATGAGTCAACTCTTAACCTTCTTGTTCTCTGTGACCCAAGTATCAAAGGTGGGATCAGTGGGAGGCGGTTTCGATTTCGTTCCGGTGAGGTAACCGGTTTTGTTACGGGCTTCGATCCGCATGTCCATTAGTTGGGACCATATGGGGTAATTGGATTCATCGAGGATGATGGAAACAGGGAAGGAAGATGAATCTTGATGAATGATGATGGGTGTTATGTTGCTGGAGTTAGGATTGGTTTGAAGGGTGCTGGAGTTTGGGTTGGTTTCAGGGGTGCTGGAGTTTGGGTTGGTTTCAGGGGATGAGGGGTTTTAATGTGGGTTTGTGGTTTCCATGAGAGAAGAAACGAAAGAAGGAAAAAGAAATTTGGGTTAGATGAACAGTAATGGGCTCGATGGTGGGAAGAAAATGAAACGGAAAGATAAAAAAATTTGAGACTTTTCTGAAAAAAATTATTTAGAACCTAGGCTTCTGGTACCATGTTACAAAACAGATACATGGTAAATTCATTCACAAAATCTGCATTACTTCACCTCAATGAGGGTTCGTTATATACATCAAGTGAGTTCAACTAATTTCTAATAAGTAGGAAACTAATTTATCTAATCTAATCTTTGTACAATCAATCACTGAACAACAGCCTAACAAGCTAAAAACAGCATAATTTGAAATTCAAATATTATATTTCAACAAGTTCCCAGAATGCCTCAGCAGAAAAGATTAGAAATAGTCCATCCTCAAATCAAGAACCTATTGTTCCGCATCTCATTGGTGAGCTAGAGACAGTGATATTGGCTAGATTTCCTATATCAGAACACTGGAAGTTGGGCTGTCTAAACAAGCAATTTCAGGCACAACTCAAGATTGGTGAAATCTATGAAATTATAAGACATGATAGGGTTCACAGAACCATGTGTCTTTATGTTAGAAACTTATAAAGGAAATTGGTGTGCATTTGATCGCCATTTCAAGTCCCGCAGGAAGCTCCCTTTTATTCAATCTATTATTCCATCGGTTTACAGTTTTAGGTGTGGAAACAATTGGTTTGTGAACCCTATCATGCATTATAATTTCATAGATTTCACCACTCGAGTTATGCCTGAAATTGCTTGTTTAGATAGCCCAACTTCTAGTGTTCTGATATAAGAAATCTAGCCAACATCATTGTCTCTAGCTCACCACTGAGATACAGAATAATAGGTTCTTTACTTGACGAGGAAACATCTCTAATCTTTTTGCTGAGGGATTCTGGGAACTCTTAACCTTTTTACTAGTCATACTAAGGCAAGTGCTCTTCATTGCCTTCTGTTTCCTTTTATCCGAATTGCTAACTAGTTATAACTGCAAACAAAAAATCACGTCATCAACAACAGTTACTAGCTTAACTCTTAAGACGATAAGAACAAGAAATGCAATGCATATAGCCAATGAAGTAACAACTCATATAGCAGCATGACTTCAGTCTCTATAATTGCACCTAGATTGAACAGAAGTGACAGCTAAAAATCTAGCAAACTAAAATGAAATACTATGGTCATTTTCATCTGTTTAGCCTGCTGTAGAATATTCTTTAATAGTAAACAATTGGAGGCAAGCACCTTACATGTCTGTTATCAACTAGAAATGGCAGCAGAAAATCTAGCAGAAAAAAAGTGGAAACAAAGTCAATATTTTTCCTTAGTTTCCAATAAAATAAAAGACTAGTAATAAATAAACTTACTGATGTTATAGTTATCTCTGATATAGTGATATTAGGTACCTACTTTGTTCTTTAACCACTTCTTTATTTTCAATTCTAAGAGACTTTGAAGAAAGAGTCTCAATATTTAACAATTCAACATTAGGAGTAGATGAGGACAAAGACTCACTATTCTTTCTCTTAAATAAGCGTCAATAGTAACACTTTTCCCCATAATAATCACTACAAAGAAAATAGTAAATATACAGTTATGGATTATTTATGGTTTGTAATTTTGTATTGAAATAGATCATTTTAATAGGGAAGGATATGCATTCCATCATTTACAAGAATGTATCACAATCAGAAGTTTAAAACATCAAAGACGAAAAGAATCTTACAAAAAATAATTATAAAATGTGTGCTCTTAGAAAAGAAGCTGACAATTTATCATCCACTAGGAAAGTAGGAAGCATATCTTCATGTAACAACCATTTCACATGTATTTGTACAGGTAACAACAATTAAAAGTGAAACTCAGAGACCGTAAACGTCAAAGTCTCTCATTTGATATGCCTTATTCTATTCCTAAATTCTTTTTCAATGAAAATTTTCATTTCTGAATTGCAAACTATATTAAGAACAAGAACATGTTTATAAGAGTAAAAATGAATATTAGAAAATTCCAAAATTCTGACTTTGATGACTTTTCCCTTAAAATTGCAGTCACGGGATTTAACTGCTATAGCACCTAAAATTGATGGAATCTGACTTTTTGTAGAACCACACTTAACTTTCCCAAATTTAGTTTGTGAAATGATTCACATTAATCCCTTAATTTTGAATCATTTTACTGATGACTTGAAATCAGATTCTTTCTTAGATTATTCCTAATCTAAAAATTTGAATTAATGAAATCATGAACTTGAATTTCCCAATACAAGTTTATGCAAGAATCTTGTCCATTCCCATGGAACTTAAACCAAAAAAATATTCACTACTCAAACATCAAGAACATGCACAACAACTCAGATTATTAATGGGTACTCATCATCTCCATTAGAATTCCAGAAAAAATATTTAGCAATGCATGTTGAAAATTAAAACTAAAATAAAATCTGAATTAAAAGTAAGCATGATCTTTATTCACAAAGGAAAAGAAATCGTAAAAGTAGAAGTAAAGGTACAGACCAATAAATCTTGAATATGAAATTGGTACAATCAAAGAGAAACTAAAGAACGAAATTACTGATCGGAAATTGCATGCAGAAATCTCTTCTTGAATCAATTAAGTAAAAATTAAGACTAACAAAATACCCCAAACTTAGGCTATATCAGTATACACCAGTACACTCACAGCAAATATCAGTATACTCACAACAAATATCAGTATACTCACAGCAAATATCAGTATACTCACAACAAACTTAGGCTATATCAGTATACTCACAGCAAATATCAGTATACTCACAGCAAACTTAGGCTATATCAGTATACTCACAGCAAATATCAGTATACACCAGTACACAATCAATACATGTCAATGATGCTGAATTTAAAGCATGTGAGAAAGTTTCAACAAAGCAAATAGTATCTCATAGCTATATAAAAGAGTGGGAAGATAGAACCTGTAAGTCCATGAATTTGGTCTTCTTAAGATTGTGAGGCCTATTTTTCAGTTGAACATTCTTCCATATCAACATATGTGGTGCAGGAAAATAATGAAAATAGCATTTATCCCAATGGTAACCAAAATATAGGAAATTTCATATTATTAATCCACAACTAAAGAAAGAGTTCATTACTTTTGAAACCACAGATTAGTCACTAGGATTGAGTCTATGTTAGGTTTAGAAGAACCTAAAGAAGGAAATGTGATACAGAAAAGGGAATTCAAGTTTATTTCAGAATGAATACAACAATGATACAATTCCACCATTTATACAATTCACCAATACTGATGTTTCCTAACTAACTATTGCCATCTCTTTGTACAGGTGTCTAACAACTAACTAACTATTGCCAGCTCATTGTACAAGTGTCTAACAACTAACCACTTTCTAAAGAGTCTCATGCAACTAACAATTAAGTGGATACAAAGTTACTCAAACGTGTAGAACGCCTCCTCTCCCTAACAGATCTCCTTTCTGTAACAGTCTATAAGCCCAAATAGCACACCACAAGATATACAATAGACAACACACATGTAACCAGCAAAAATAATGAGACAATGCATTATCAAAATTTGACACTCATAGTATACCCTTTTTGTACCCAAAAAATTTAATTAAAATAATTAAAGGTGAGTATAAGTTGTTGTGTGAGTGGGTGCTGTCATAAGAGAAGAAAAAAATGGTTCATTATTGTCAAAGAAATATTGTTCACCATGTATTAATGTGCTATAGCAGTTAAGAATGGTGGTGATTTGAGAAGGGTAAAACTAGAGCTTACCTGATGTGAAGAGATATTAAACTCAGTTCAAAATCAAACCTTATTTCCTTGTCCAATATATGTAGAATCAACCGAAACAAACTAGTGGGTGTTGTTCTCTAGAAGCTCCGATCGAATGAGTAGGGAGAATCACCAAGTTGTGAGATGAAAGAGAAAATCGAGATTGAAACTGTCTGACCAATAAGGTTACAACGAGTCAGACAAAGAGCTAAAGGGGGAATATGGCTGATGAAAAACGCTGATGGACGCTGATGGGTGTGGAAGGTTTTTTTTTTTTTTTTTATAGAGGAAGATTGGGTTGCAGAATGATAGTGGAAGAGATGAGCTGGTCACAATGGTTGATGTTAGAAGAGTGGTTGGGGTATGTGAACTAGAACAAGTAGAGAAAATGAGAAGAATAAAGATATGGTAAAATGGGTTGATGGTGCTTGTGTCAGTGGTGTGTGATCACATCATATCCTTTGAAAATTATACCTAAGCTGCTGGGTTATATCAGAGGTGCACTTAATAGCCACAAACACTTTGTGCAACGGCTCTGCAATGGTTGAGACACCATTCTAGATAGCAATTTTTTTTCAATAAGGTTACACTGATGTGTGCAGGAAGGATTGGGAAGAAAAAAAAATTAAAAGAGAAGAAAAAGAATCTGACCATAGTCAGACTTGAAAAATAGTTGGGCATAGAGGTTTCTGGGTTGGATTTGTACTAGGCCATAACATTTAAATGGGCCATTATGAGTAGACTTCTTATAGGCTCATTTTTATTTTTCTAAAAGAAACAACATGGCTCTTTTTTTTTACTGAGTTAACAACTTTATTAAGTGGCTCAGTCTTAATCTTTTACGAAATAAATCACTGCAAGGGCCTCATTCAAGCATGCATCTACTTAAAGTAACCGAACTAAAACACTTATGCCACAGATTATACAGAAAGATGAGTATAGCAATGTGAGCTAACAGAACCTTGCACAAATAGATTTTGTATGACAACTAATGTTATGGTATTGGAAAGTGTAAGCTACACTCACATACCTCTCTTAAACTTCAGCTCCTTCTTTATCTAATACCCCAAACTTAAAAGTTTACCATATTACTCATTTACAATCAACCAGTAAACTCTTACACTACTCAATCACCAATATAGTTATCAGCTAAGAGTTCCTATTTATTGAGTGTTTTTTTTACACAACAGTTACACTTGGTCAATCAACAAAAGTAATCCCACAAACTGTCCACAAAAATTACCACTCACTAGTAACAAATTAAACTAATCAGAAAATGAAACTAGACAATACAAGACAAGTATTGAACTAGACTATACTTTCTAAACACTAACACTTAATCACTACTAATCAATTAAACTCTTTTTAGTGTTTCATCCAGCATCCAATAAGGAAATGAAAGTCTTCTCTTTATCCACGTGCCTACTCCAGTAATGCCTTAACAGCTGAATTTTGGTTGGAAATAATTTGATTCTTATCTTCAAATTTAGAACAATCTGCCCAGTATCCAACCAATTAATTATTTTCATTTGAACCATATCTTTCAAGAGTGGATTAAGCCTTCCCTGTTGATATAAGGAGCTGGAGTTCAGATCCTTATCAAGCAATCCTAATGGTTCAAATTGATTGTCTCCATAAAACTTGGCTGGTTTAGGCTCTATTAGTTCAAAGCTGCCATGATCTAAGCCATCATTTTCACTTCTTAAAAGCACATGGTTAGCAACCAAATGATCAAACACAAATATAGGTGAACAACCATCAAGATCTTCATCTATAGAATTCATGGCATTCAAGATCTTAAATGCCATATTTTCCTCATTGACTCTCATACTCAATTCACCTGTTTTAACATCAATAATAACATCCTCTTTAACTAAGAATGACCTATCCAATATAATAGGCACATCCTTGTTGTCAGATTCAAAATCAAGTATTATGAAATGTGCTGGAAAAATAAACCTATAAACTTTCACTAATATGTTCTCTATTTTTCCTTTAGGGACAATATTCCTATCACCTATTGCACAATGAATTGTAAAAGAACCTGAATTTTCCAACTTGGGTGACAAATCATTGGAGAGGTAGCGCTCCTCTTATTGCTTTTGAAGTCTTTGAGGAGAAGGGAGCTCTCTTGCCTTAGATGGTGGTTGAGAGGCTTCTTTATTCTGCACAAGCTTATTTGACTCCTTTGATTTTTGCTCTGCCCATTCTGGTTCAGAAGTATTTTCCACTTCATTATCATTTTCCAGAGGTATAGTTGCTATAGCAGTGTTATCCACTTGCTTCCCTTCTTTCTCCATCAACTTCCTCAAGGTGGAAGGCCTTACTACCGGTTCTGGTTGATCCACTTCTCTGCCATTCTTTAATTGGAGGTCTTTGCATAGTTCTTTTTCATCCCTCCTTGGAAATTCAGTATCACTAAGGAGTGCCCCCAAAGGTTTGCTACTGAGTGCTGCAGCAAGCTGTCCTATTTGTGTCTCAATGCTTTTTAACATGGCACTATGACTTTGGAGTAGAGCTGCCTGATTTTGCACAGCATGATCATTCTTTGCAACATAGTCCTTCATCCACTGCTCAAGAGGAGGGTGTGCTTCTGTAGAGCTTAATTCTTGTTGTTCAGCAAAAAATTGCTGAATTAAACAAGGTGAAAAATGCTCATTTGCTTCAAATGATTGCTGCCATCCTTGATAAGGCTCTTGATGTTGGTAATTTTGGTCTTGGCCTTGAGCAAAATTACCTCCATGGTACTGCCATATTTGTTGATCAAATTGGCTTTGATTGTTATAAATTTGGTTGAAACCTCCCATATAAAGGACAAAATTTGGATTGTTAGGGCATTCTTCCAAAGCATGAATTCCATAGCAAAAGGAGCAAATGAGTGTTGTAGCAGCAACTAAAGCAGGTGCTGGTTGCCTTTCTTCCACCACCACCTTGGCAAGATTTTCTATAGTTTCATTTAAGGAAGCAAGTTGAGTTGCAAATGAAGTTGTTTCATCGACTTCATGGATAAAACTTGCATCATAAAATCCATCCTCCCATGCCATTGTGGTTCCCTTTTGTAGTGCTCAACAACCAAACCTTTATCTTTTCTTTAGAATTGGCAGAACCCAGACTTGTCACTGCTATTTTTTTTTACAATTTATTTATGCAAACTTTACAACAAACGTTATAGTTTAACAGAAATTAAAAAGAAGAAGAATAAAAAAAATTCAAATTCAAGAACCTGAAAATAGAATATCAAAAAGAAACTAAATCAAACACCGTTCCCCGGAAACGGCGCCATTTTGTTGGGTAGTATTTTTCAAAAGAAAGAGTTATCGTTCTCAGAGAACAGGTTGAATTAATTTCCTTTTTATTCTATTCCTAAATTCTTTTTCAATGAAAATTTTCATTTCTGAATTGCAAACTATATTAAGAACAACAAGAACACGTTTATAAGAGTAAAAATGAATATTAGAAAATCTAGAATTCTGACTTTGATGACTTTTCCCTTAAAATTGCAGTCACGCGATTTAACTGCTATAGCACCTAAAATTGATGGAATCTGACTTTTTATAGAACCACACTAAACTTTCCCAAATTTAGTTTGTGAAATGATTCACATTAATCCCTTAATTTTGAATCATTTTACTGATGACTTGAAATCAGATTCTTTCTTAAATTATTCCTAATCTAAAAAACTTGAATTAATGAAATCATGAACTTGAATTTCCCAATACAAGTTCATGCAAGAATCTTGTCCATTCCCATGGAACTTAAACCAAAAAAATATTCACTACTCAAACATCAAGAACATGCACAACAACTCAGATTATTAATGGATACTCATCATCTCCATCAGAATTCCAGAAAAAATATTTAGCAATGCATGTTGAAAATTAAAACTAAAATAAAATCTGAATTAAAAGTAAGCATGATCTTTAACAACAAAGGAAAATTAATAGTAAAAGTAGAAGTAAAGGTACAGACCAATAAATCTTGAATCTGAAATTGGTACAATCAAAGAGAAACTAAAGAACGAAATTACTGATCGGAAATTGCATGCATAAATCTCTTCTTGAATCAATTAAGTAAAAATTAAGACTAACAAAATACCTCAAACTTAGGCTATATCAGTATACACCAGTACACTCACAGCAAATATCAGTATACTTACAACAAATATCAGTATACTCACAGCAAATATCAGTATACTCACAGCAAACTTAGGCTATATCAGTATACTCACAGCAAATATCAGTATACTCACAGCAAACTTAGGCTATATCAGTATACTCACAGCAAATATCAGTATACACCAGTACACAATCAATACATGTCAATGATGCTGAATTTAAAGCATGTGAGAAAGGTGGAAGTTGGACAGAACACGGCTCTATAAATTGATTATGCCTGGCTCTAGAATTTACATGGCCAAAATCGAAAGGCTGAAGAAGGAGGTTGCCTGGTTGTCATTGGTGATGGTGATGTACGGAACACAAAAAGAAGGATGTTCTCAAGGATGATCTGTGTAACATCCCCGTCTCGAGTCGGTTCAATTAACATACATATGATACAAACAGAAACAGCGAAAGACTTAACTTACGAAAATACGAGCTAACTTTTTCTTTTTCTTTAATCCTTTTGACATGGTATATCACATTGCATACTTCTCCTAATATTATTCTTATCTTCCGAAGATGAAAATCGGGTAGAGTAACATCTGTAAATCGAACAATTGTGGACTTTCATACATACACACTTTCTTCCAATACCATACTTTATCCAATGAACTAGAATATTTTTCCAGTCATAATTCTAACTTTACTTTTGCATTATAGGTAATTTTTCCTACACCTATTTTTACTCCAAAAATCTCACTGATTGCACTTTTTACCTAAAAAGGAACCCTAATTTATTTAATTAGGTGTTTTAAGTAATTTAACCCATTTATGCATGATCAAATATTTAATCAAATGCCTTTTTATAATTAACCGGGTTAGGGATATTATAATCTGGTTGCCTGGTTGTTTTCCGTTCTGAGAGTCTGCAAGAGTGTAGGCACAAGCATGGGCAACTAAAGGCAAAAACGTGTTTAACACGCTAGTTTCAGCATCACATTTCGGGGGGGAGCCCACCCTAGCACCCCTAGTGGGTCCACCCCTAACACTCACATAGGTGTAAGTGTAATCCTTGTAATGGGGTTTTTTGTCCTCAACATTTTCATTCATTTCAAACAGTGACATGTTCATCATCATAAGTGCAGATCTTACCTTCATAAGGAGTTAGCTCAATTTAACTTCATTCTATTTCCACCCACCCAACTCCTTCGTGGTTTCTATGAGCTCTTGACAATGATGAAGAAGGCAGATATCTTTTGGGGGACGTTTGGTATCCAAAATCTTTTTGTTTTCCTTGGAAAGCTGTGTAGGGAGAATTTGATATCCACGTTTGGTAACAAGTGAAAGTTACGCTTTTCTGGGTAACATTTTTGCCTGTTTTTTGTAGTTGATGTGTAAACTCTGGTACGAACACATTGTAAATTATTCCATCGATAAGTTGGTATATTATTTTGCTCGGGAAGTAAAAAAGTAGGGAAATAATGTGGATGAGATTAACCCGACTTTTTTGTGTACTATCTTTAAAGTTGGAGTTATTTTTGTAAATTAATCCTACATTCGTTACTACTATTTCATAATCAACTCAAAATTTACCCAAATATTCGTAGGACAAATTTTGGTCAATCAAACATCAACTCGGAAACTTACCCAAATATTCGCAGTACAAATTTTGGTCCACCAAACTCATTTTTGTAGCTTATCCGGGAAAAAATATTTCCCACCACATTCCGACAAAATTATTTTCCCGGTGGAAACTTTTTTTTCTCCTATTCCAAACACCCCCTTAGTCTTTTAATGTTTTGACAATGGATTTTCATTCTTGGGTAACAGATGTGTATCTCCAAAATTAACAATGAACCTAGGACTTAACTTCCTCACTCCAATAGCACGCCCAACCCCCATAGTCGGAAAAAAACGAATAAATACATTATTCCCTTCAGAAAATTCTAGGGGTCGATGTTTTGCATCATAATAACTCTTTTCGTGGCTCTGTGCTTTCTTTAGTTGATCCTTAATTATAATAATCTGATCAGTAGTCTCTTGGACAGAACACAGAACACAACTCTAGAAATTGATTCCGCCTGGCTCTAGAATTTATATAGCCAAAATCGAAAGGATGAAGAAGGAGGTTGCCTGGTTGTCATTGGTGATGGTGATGGACGGAACACGAAAAAAAGGATGTTCTCAAGGATGATTTGTGTAACATCCCCGTCTCGAGCCGATTCAATTAACATACATATGATACAAACAGAAACAGCGGAAGACTTAACTTACGAAAATATGAGCTAACTTTTTCTTTTTTTTAATCCTTTTCACATGGTATATCACATTGCATACTTCTCCTAATTTAATTATTATTTTCTGAAGACAAAAATCAGGCAGAGTAACCTCTGTAAACATTTTACCCTTCCTTATATGGTTATTTTCTCCTAAACCATCACTCTTTTCTACTTTTAGTAAAGGAGTACATGCTCCAGTAACACCAAACATATGCTCGAGGAATGGATGAATAATATGGGCTTGATTGGAGATGGTTCCTCCTCAAGTCAAGAACATGTTGTTCCGTGTCTCATTGGTAAGTTAGAGACAATAATATTGGCTCGATTTCCTATATCGGAACACTGGAAGTTGTGCTGTCTAAACAACCAGTTCTTGGCGCAACTCAAAATTGGTGAAATCTAGAGATGGAAACTTATAATGAGGTTTTATGTTCTGAGAAATGCAGTTCATAAAGCCAGTCTTTAAAGACTCTCCCAAGAATGATATGAGAGACGATGTTCTGTTCAGGTTGTTACATGGATAACAAGTTCTATTAATTGGAGGACAAGATGATCAAGAAAATGACCTCACTTGTGAGGAATTCTTTGATGAAGAGACAAATAGTTGGAATTTGATTCCAGACTTGTTGAAAGATATTCCACTTTCAACTTCGAGATTGCCACCTCTTTTTGTTATGTACACGCTTTATGCTTTCTCAAACAAGTTAAAGGCATGTACGAAGGGAAGTAACTCAAGGAAGAAGTTAGGACCAGTTTCAGCAGTGGCGGAGCCAGGCTCAAATTTGAGCCTGAGCCCAAAATTATATATGTATTTATTTTTTTTAGTTTTAGTTAGTTCATATCATAATATATTTAAATTGGGGAATGATCCGTTTATAATTTTTTTTTTTACAAATTTCTGAAAATTATACTATATACTCTTGGAAATACATAGTGTAACCTAGTGTACTTCCGGAAGTACAGAGCGTAATTTGTAAATAAAGAGTTTGTAAATATTATCATTCCCATTTAAATTTAATTAAATACAGAGCACTTGAGCAGGCAGTATCAAGAAGAGTTATAATTTTATTAAAAAAAAATTAATTTTACTAAAAAAAAATTATAGAAGTAGAAATTGAACACATAACATGATACAACTTACTCAAATCTCTTACCAAAAATATTTTAAGCTTTATATAGGGCCAAATTATAAATTGTAGCCCGGGCCAAATTATAATTCTAACTAGGGCCAAAATATATATAATTATATAATTATCATAAAAATATTTCTACAGTTACGACAGATAAGTTATCTGTATTTACTCACAAAACGGCGTCATTTTGAGATTGAAAGATTAAAAAATTATAGTTATAAAGACTATAATAACCCTCAAATAAATTAAAATTATAAAAACATCATGATTTCCGCCCCAAAATGATGTCGTATCGGGCTTACTGCAGATAACATATCTACAGTGACTGCAAAAAAGCAAATCCTATAATTATAAGTAATAAGTATAATTTGTTAAAATTTAACTCGGGTCGAGGCTACACCTAGGATGCACGTGGCCCTGCCACTGAGTTCCGGTAAGAGTTAACACTCATGATTGTAATGTTACCATGGATAATAGACAACGTTTGTCACAAGAAGATATATTAATCAAGAAGATGCACTATCATGAAATGAAAATATATTAATCAAATGTGAAGGTTTTATGAAATTTAGGAAATATTTATGCAAATAAAAATTATCCCCTTACGTTTCTTGTACCTTGTTGTGTATAGGAGGACACTCTATTGGGTTCATTGTAATAAACATGTGAAGTTGAAACAAATCTTTGGTGCAATGGACGTTGGTAAATCCTATTTAAAAAGGAAAAAATTGGATTTAAATAAATATAAATTAAAAGATGAATTTAAATAGGAAAAAACTTTCCACATTTAGAAAAACATAGTACCCACTTAAGTTGGAGCCACTATCATGAGTACAACACAAATATGAATAGGACACACATAAAATATATATATATATATATATATATATATATATATATATATATGATATGACAAAAATAAGAAAACAGTGAATATAATATTTATAAGGGACAAGTTTTTTTTATATCAGTTGTTAAACTAACAAGTCTTACACCACATCTCAACCATTGATGAACGGAAATCATCAGTTAGTATTTCTAGTGTAATTGATGATTAATTAATATTAATTAATTTGTATAACTTCCAAAACTATAACCGTTACGATGCATAGAAATCAACGGTTGAGATGTGATGTAAAACTTATTAATTTTACACCGGTGTAAAATCCTGATCCTATTTATAATATTAAGTTTATATAAAACGGTGTTGGATGAGATTATAATGAGAAAGAAAGGGAAAAATGATTTATTTTATTCTGCAAATCTTCACCGTTGGATGAGATTATAATCTAACGGTGTTGGGAGAGGTAGGCAAAGGTAAGCAAAATAAGAGTAGGTAGAATAATCTATCCCTATATACATATATATATATATATATATATATATATATATATATATATATCTTAAATTAGAGGACGGTTATACTTACAACCTTTTTGTTTACAACCTCTTACAACCATTACTTAACACCATTAATTTTCGCCAATCAACAGTTATGATTTTCGCATATTAAACTCATTAATTAATTATTAATTCACAATAAATGATAACTGTTGATTGACGAAAATCAACGGTGGTAAGATATGGTTGTAAGATGTTATAAAAAAAAGATTGTAAGTATAACCTTCCTCCTTAAGTTAAAAGAGATATAACCTTCCCTCATACACACCCTTCGATAATTGTGCCACCTTTTTCTTTTCTTATGTTTCAGGTGGTGGAGCCCACAAATTTATCTCTATAACATGAGATAACTTATCTCTTTAACATGATATTAATAAAACCCTTGAATTAAACTTTTGTCTTTTGTTTTCTTCCCAGAAATGCAAATGTTGCTAATTTTGGAGATACACATCTGTTACCCAAGAATGACAATCCACTGTCAAAACATTAAAAGACTAAGGGGGTGTTTGAAATAGGAGAAAAAAAAAGTTTCCATCGGGAAAATAATTTTGCCGGAATGTGGTGGGAATTATTTTTTTCCGGATAAGTTCCAAAAATGAGTTTGGTAGACCAAAATTTGTCCTGCGAATATTTGGGTGAGTTTCTGAGTTGATGTTGGGTTGACCAATATTTATCCTGCGAATATTTGGGTAAATTCCTGAGTTGATGTTTGATTGACCAAAATTTGTCCTGCGAATATTTGGGTAAGTTTTTGAGTTGATTGTGAAATAGTAGTAACGAATGTAGGATTAATTTACAAAAATAACTCCAACTTTACAGATAGTACACAAAAAAGCCGGGTTAATTTCATCCACATTATTTCACTAGTTTTTTGCTTCCCGAGCAAAATAATATACCAACTTATCGAGAGAATAATTTACAATGTGTTCGTACCAGAGTTTACACATTAACTACAAAAAACAGGCAAAAATGTTACCCGAAAAAGTGTAACTTTCATCGCTACCAAACATGGATATCAAATTCTCCCTACACAGCTTTCCAAGGAAAACAACAAGAATTTGGATACCAAACGTCCCCTAAAAGATACCCAAGTGTGGTGGCTCAATTGGTAGCATTGGGACTGAGTGGTGGGAGAGGATCTCGGTTCGAATCCCATCAACACCATCTGGGGAGTGCATAAGTACCGTAATCCTTGGACTCGCACCCGAACTCTGGATTAGTCCCATATGCGGCTCAAAGAGTTGAACCCGTGGGGATACCGAGGGGTTCTAATTCGCCTCAAAGAGGTAATTAGGATCAGCTTCAAAAAAAAAAGATATCTGCCTTCTTCATCGTTGACAAAAGCTCATAGAAACCACGAAGGAGTTGGGTGGGTGGAAATAGAATGAAGTTAAATTGAACTAACTCCTTATGAAGGTAAGATATGCACTTATGATGATAAACATGTCACTGTTTGAAATGAATGAGAATGTTGAGGACAAAAAACCCTCCATTAGAAGGATTACACTTACAACTATGTGAGTGTCAGGGGCAGACCCACTAGGGGGCTAGGGTCCCCCCAATGTGACACTGAAATTAGCGTGTTATACATGTTTTTGCCTTCAGTTGCTCACGCAACCAGATTATAATATTCCAAACCCGATTAATTAGAAAAAGGCATGTGATTAAATATTTGATCATGTATAAATGGGTTAAATTACCTAAAACACCTAATTAAATAAATTAGGGTTCCTTTTTAGTTAAAAAGTACAGTCAGTGAGATTTTTGGTGTAAAAATGGGTGTAGGAAAATTTACCTATAATGCAAAAGTAAAGTTAGATTTATGACTGGAAAAATGTTCTAGCTCATTTGATAAAGTTTGGTATTGGATGGAAGTGTGTAGATAGATAAGCTGTTACCCAGTTAAAGTAACTTAAATTTTACACACCGTGAAATCCTTTATTTCTTCTCTTTCTACGTGTTGCTTCCTTGCTCTTCTATCTCTCTCACTGTTGCTCGACACTTCCATGGAGAAAGGGACCTAGGATTAGTTTTTTTTTTCTCTCTTTTGCACTCATTTTATCACCAAAAGTCATGATGTCATACATGAGAATTTAAGGAAAAAAGCTAGTAAATCCATTCCACCATCTATTTTGGGCTGAAAGTGCTTGTAGAAAGAGCTATCATCTTCCCCCAATTTGAATCATTATTCATCAAAGAGAGACATTGTAATTGTTCGTGGAGATTTGCTTGGAGGTTGTTCTCTAAGCTTTGTTGTAAGGGATTAGAGGTAAGAAATCTTTATTTGCATGGTTTGATTTCATGATTTAAGTTACAAAAATTTAGAATATGTTTTGGTGGGAAATCATTTTGCTTGAAATTTTAACTGGTGATAAATTGGTTTTATTTAGGAAGTTATAATGTAAAACAAGCATTGAAATGTAATTAAAAATTGAAAAATCCCATGGCATTTTCCTCCACTATGTTCGGCCATGATGCACCATAAAGGAATTTGATGTTCAAAATTTAATTGGACATATATATATATATATATATATATATATATATATATATATATATATATATCTGTGTGTGTGTGTGTGTGTGTGAGTTGTAAATTAAGTGGAGATAATCAATTGTTAAAGAAAGGAAAACCTTGACTTCCGTTAAGTGCATTCCACGGCTTTGAAGGAAAATAATAGGAAAAGTGGCCCTTGAATTGCTATGTGGGTATATCAGGAACCTGTAACAGCCCGTTGTACACCGGTATTGTTAACATTAATTATGATATTAAGCGCAGTTACAATCACAGCAATTCATTTATAAAAATGCGAATAAACTTTTTTCCGATTATTACGCGAACAGTTAAAGTATAAAAAGCGTAATAATTGAAAGCTGTGATCGTAACTGAAACACTAGTGAAAGACTTACTTAAACTATTTATACACTTTACTTTACTACCTATAAGACACTAAGGGGTTCCCATAAACCCACTTAGCCAATTCCTCACTTTTACGTTTTTACCAACTTCACCAGATTCACTAATTAAGTTTTCTACGAACACAAAACAAATATCCAAACCTAGACTTCAGCTTATCCTTTTTCCTCATTCAATTACCTTTCTAACAAGCTATCACACACTCGATTCCGAGCTCATTAGCTCTGTTTATCGCCGATTGAAGTTGGACAAACAACATTGCCCACCAACTCCAAAACAGCCCAAAACCTCCAATACTCACCGAATATTCTGCACCTAACCACAAGGCCACTGCCTCTCAAAATTTTACACCATAAACTAGACACCTCAATCTTAGATTTGATATATCGTATGCTTAATTTGACCAAGTAACGAAGCGGGAATTAGTTTCCCAACACAGACCCAAATCTGCCCACAGGTACAGGCCAGAACAGGGCAGATTGTGCCATCAGCCACCATGGGCTGCGCACACCACCAATGATTCTAGGATTTTGAAAAAACGTAGGGGACATCTTAATCTTCAAAATGGCGTATGGAACGTCCCAATCGAACCACTATGGAGAGAGATATGCTCCCCCGAAGTTCACCCAAAAACAGCCAATTCTACAGAAATTTCGCCAGAGTTTCCTTTGTATTTCCTAAAATCCTCAATTTTGCATAAGCTGTTTAACACTACAATTATACCTAAAATCCAGCAAAATCCAATGGGTGGCACACACAAGGACCAACAACGCCTTGGGGCACTTACAACCCAATCCAATTTACACTTAAAACATAAGCAGTTCACTTTCAATCTTTTATCGTTTCAATCACTAACTTTCAATTTCATGCATATATCATCATATAGATAATCATAACCTAAAATAGGCCTAAAGCCCTTCCATCATAATAAGCATACATCCATGGTATATTTACAATACTGAATTACCATTACACTTACAACTTTAACTTCAATTTACAATAATCCACATATTACAACTTTACTTAACAAATGCATTCATAACTAAAATGACAAATATGATACACTGAAGCAAATATGCATCACTACTCCACTCATCATCATGCGGGCTTCTTGCCCGCTGCTCCGTGACCACTGGTACATCCTGAAATAAATGCCCCGAGACAGGGTGAGATATACAGATATGTCTCAGTAACCAAGAGGTTCTGGAGAAAACTCCGCCCAATGGTTCACTTCGATGTATATTAATAATATAAAACAACACCACTGTTATAAAATGGGATAAAGCAAGGGATTTAGAGAAAGAGGGAAATATCAAAAATAACTACGACATGCGGGATGGTAGCTACCAATGCCACGCCATGTCCTCGGCTATACGCCTATGGGTACTACCCCTGGCGTGTTCATAGAACAACCCACCAAGGTACCCCTTCCAACCATATACACCCAAGACTACCTAGTGTTCTCCTATCCGGATAATACACCACGACCCTGGGTCAACTGGAACTCCCTCTCGGAGACCTATCCAGTGGCAATCCGGAAAACTTGCCCGAAGGCTGAAAATATCTATTGGCCAGAGATCTGGTACATAAGTACCCACTGTGATAATGCATATGCATGCTCATGCTGTTCTACACTACTCATACACACTTCCTACCGTTGCCATCAACTAGCAAGGTGGAACACAAAAGGGGAACAAGCCCCAGTACCAAGAGGTTACCTGTAAAAAGCTCAATTCCACGCTTACTTGAATTTCACGTATTTAATCCAATGCTTCTAAACTTGTTCTTCAACCTACGGACCATTAAATTAAAATTAATACCAATTCATGCCACCACACAAGTCAAATACAATACCCCAATGTTTTCAAGATCTAATATATATTAACACATCTTTCATTACTACAAGTTTCCAAACTAACAATCCACATAACATATACTTGGATTTACTTGCTAAATATAACCACTTGCTTATGTGAATTCATTTTTATTCACCCTAATATATACTAAAATAACTTAATTCATCATTAGGACAATACTAAATCAACATGTACCGAATTTCATCAAGAAGGTCGAATATGTTACTAAACATGAACTATAAGGACTTCTTAGATTTATACTAATTAATCATATTCATATATCCTGAAACACTTAATAAACAACTCTATTTAACATGTCTAACATACAAAACCATTTTCACTTACATTAACCATCCAATAGCCAAATTGACTATAAATATATTTAAGGACAATTCTTTAAATCTTATACACTTAAACTTTAATTTCAACATACTACATTTTCATTTTACATGGGCATTAACACAAACACTCCACCTTCATATATTTCCACTCTTAGGTCGATGGTCATAGGATTCACTAGGTTATGCCATAATTTATTTTCCAATCATTCTTTTAACCATATGTCATCACAACAACAAGAGGCATATACCTAATCAATTAAACCTTAAAACTTAGCATTTGGACACAACAAATCACCACCATAACAGCCCTCATCAACAATGTACCCCAAATCTGAATACATGCTAAAATATATAATAAAAGAGAGGTTAGTTACCTTAAATATCTTGAAGAGAACAAGTTATGAACTACCCATCAACTAATCAACAACAACATAAACATGTTGGCAGCCCCCTCCTAAGCGCAGGATGTATGGATGGAACTCATCCTTTTCCACTCAACAAGAAGAAGAACCACAAGAACACAAGGATCCTTTCTTCTCAAGGTAGCTAAGCATTTTAGAGACAAGGAGACCCTTACTTACTTCCCTTCATTCTCTTAGGGCTGCACGGTTTAGAGGAAAAATATGCAGAGGCTAGATGTCTAAAAAGGAAGACAACCGACCCAATTAACTAAGGCTTCTCTAAGTTGCTTTATTTACTTTCTTATCTATTAAATCCATTTTTTATTGATTCATTCCCACCCAAATTTGTTTGGTATGTACGTAAGGAAGAAAAAAGAGGACAAAGTCATTTGATTAGTTAATAAAAAAAAAGACCGACTTTGATTTTTACCACAATTAAAGTAAGTATTCTTTCCTTTTGATTCCACCACCCTTCTACCTTATTTCTATTGAATATAAAAATAACTTATCAACCTAATAAAGTAATAACTAACATGGGATTTATCAATAGCATAACCGACTTGGGAAATCAAAAGGAATTTCCATTAGTTTATGATTTATTTTTAGTAACTTAATATATACCTTATTTTTTTAATTAATTGTTTTTCTTTCATTTTTCAACACCCTTTTTCTTTTTTTTTTTTACTTTTTTTTTTGCTTAATTCATATTTGTCAATTCCTATCAATCTTCATTAATTAATTTAAAGGTGAGGACGTGGGCAGCAAACACCAAATAGCCACTCAAGTAAAATTAATTAGTAACCATGTTATCCACAATTTGTTAATTTACCGTTTTATGTATTTTGACCCCCATTTAATCCTCATTTAATATATTTTAATATATAATTTAGAATTGGGAGGTGTTATAGAACCTAGGAGCCTAGTGAGGATTCTAGGAACTTTTGGTTATGTAAATTAAATGATGCAAAATCTCTAGTTTTCTTTGATGTGGCTTCGGCCATGTAGGACTTGTGGGACTAGAAAATGTAAAAATTATACAATGGTATTTTAGAAGCCTTGTTAGGTTATTTTAGGTCCCTATGTGGGTATAAAACCATGAGGGTGCTTGTGGTTCATGTAATCGTTCTTACAATAGGCTAATAAAAGAATTTATGAAAATATGGTCTTGACTTGTGTATTGGCATGGAATTGGCATACATGAAAAGAAATGAAAGTAAGCAATAAAATGTAAGTATCATGACATAATGGGACTAAGCAGATCTCATAATGTGACTTAATAATAGAATAATCCAAGAATTAATGTGAATTAGGATTTATAATCAAAAGTAATTAAGGTTTGATAAGTAAACACATTTAAGGCTAAGTAACCAGTTTTTAGGCGAAATTGGGGAGAGCATATCTCCCTCCACATAGGTCATATAGGGTTGTACGTTATATCAAATTGAATCTTGAGATGTTATCTATTTGGTGTAAAAATTTGGTATCAATTGAAGATGTGTTCCATTCTGTATGTTCGTTTGAGTGAGTACTGCACAGGGAGGCCATGTGCAGCGGCTGTACATGGCTGCAACTTCCACGAATTTTTTCTCCCTCTATTATAACTCAAATTAGGCTCATAATATGTAGAATTAAAGCTAAAGTTGTCTAGTTGTTTAGCTAAATATTTTAGAGAAATTGGTTTAGTATATTTTCCAGAATCGCAAAAATGGTAAATAATATTTAGGGCTCTGTTCAGAGTTGGCAAACAGCTTTGTTTGTCCAACTTCAAATGATGATAACCGGAGCTAGGAAACTCCAAATGAGGCATGTGATACCTTTTTTTAAAGGTAATTGAGTCTATATTAACATACTAAAAGATGAGAATTTTATAACAAGTGAGTTGCGCTCAGTGACTAGAAAATAGAAGCATGTACAGTTGTGGAAAAACCATAAAAGTGATATTTAAGCTAAGTGGGCTTAGGGGAACCCTTAGTAACTTATAATAATCATAAATATGGCTTGGATGAGTTGAAAACAATCTAAGTTATCTAAGTGAGTCTATCATATGATTCTAAGTTATGTAATTAATTGAAGATTTAGGTAGCTTGTAATAATGCATTAAAATACATAATTATGTAATAATTGGTCTAGACTTGTAATGGGCATATTATTGGCATATGAGTATGAAAAGTGAAATCATTAAATGATTAAGTCATGGATATGACTTGATTAATTAATATATAATTAATGATGTGAATGGTTCCTACTCTAGGTGTGCCTAGAGAATCGTGCACTTGAGGACTTTGTTGGAGCATACGTATACTATTTGTTGGAGCATACGTATACTATTGGAGTGTGGGCTTGTGCTAAGCTCCCTAAGATAAGCTCCTAGTTCTAGTTGACTCCTCTCTCTTGTGGCCCCACCATGATGGTGGGCATTATGATTGTATTGTATGAAAGTATATGGTATGATGTGTATGTGGATTCATTCACATTCATATAGATGTTATATGATCTTGATGTTATGATGATGCATGATATAAGACGCAAACTTATATCTGAGAATATGTCACCACACTTTATTCACTTTTCAATAATGATCTGTCACCACACAGTGGTCTGTCTTTATACAAAACGATTCATTACAACAATTGTAACTAACTACTCAATTCTGTTACAATTGTAACTAACTACTACATTCAGTTATACTTGTAACTAACTTCATTATTACAAGTATCACTACACCCTCCTATACAACTATCTCCCAGTCACTGTACATGATCAATAGCCCAAGAAGGAAAGCCTCTAACTCTCTTGGGCCTACTATCCTCCAGCAGCCCATCATTAACCGTAACATCTGCCCCCTCTTGGACAGGAACCTTGTCCGCAAGGTTTACTTCTGGATAATGCCTACTAAGCTCCGAAACGTTCTCCCAAGAAGCATCCTCCGGTACCGTGGCCGACCACTGCACGAGACACTGCTGAATCCGTTTACCCTTAACAGAAATTTCCCTGGAAGCCAACACTGCTACTGGAATTTGCACAGGCTTGTTATCTACACTTAATGGTGGTAATGGCGAAAAATTGCCATCATTCGTTCCATGAAACAGCTTCAACACAGACACATGGAACACAGGATGTATCAAACTACCTTCAGGTAAGGACAACTTATAAGCAACGGGATTAATCACTTTTTCCACCCGAAATGGACCAAAATATCGCTTGGCCAACTTGTGACTTGATCTCTTAGCCACTGATAACTGACGGTATGGCTGCAACCTCAACAATACTTGATCCCCAACATTAAAGTTCCTCTCCTGACGATGTTTATCAGCTTGACATTTCATTCTCTGTTGAGCACGTTGCAGTTGTACTTTAAGATGGTTAAGCACCTCCTGTCTTTGTTGGAGCATCATATTAACAGCTTCAATTTTCACCTCCTCCTTTTGGTAAACTGGAACAAGAGTTGGAGCCTTGCTATACACAGCTTGAAATGGAGACATATTAATGGCAGAATGGACAGATGTATTGTAATGAAGTTCTGCCCAACACAAAAACTGAAACCAAGTGGAATTCCGCTCAGAACAAAACGCACGCAAATATTGTTCCACATAGCGATTAGTCACTTCCGTTTGGCCATCCGTTTGAGGATGATAAGCTGAACTTGCATGTAAAGTAGTACCACTCAGTTGAAAAAGTTTACGCCAAAAATTGCTCATGAACACCTTATCTCTGTCCGACACCAATGATCTAGGAAAACCATGGAGTTTAACCACCATATTACAAAAAAGTTGTGTCACCGTTGCTGCTGTATATGAAACTGGTAAGGGACCAAAATGACCATACTTTGAAAGTCTATCAATGACAACCAAGATAGTAGTGTAGCCATTTGATCGAGGAAGACAGGTGATGAAATCAAGAGTTAAATCATCAAATATGGCATTAGGAATTGGTAAGGGATGCAGTAAACCAAAAGGAACCTGATTAGAACTCTTAATTTGCTGACATATCACACAATCACGAACAAAAAACTTGACATCCTGACGCATATTTTTCCAAACAAAAGAAGTGGACAACCGCAAAAAAGTGCGTTGTGCTCCTGCATGACCGCCAAGTGGTGTACCATGTGCTTCCTGCATCAAAACAGTTTTAAGACTGGTGTTGGATCCCAATAAACACCTCTGCTTCCGAAAAAGCATGCCTGCCCTCCTAGTCAGCTCAGGATCAGTATTAGACCCTTCATCCAAAGCCTTGTGTAATTGCAATAATTCCAGATCCACCTTATTTTCCTCCTGCACCTGCTCCCATATATCCAATGTGGGTTGAGAATGTAAGGCATAGGTAACTGCCTTCTCTTCCTCTGGAAATTGCCTAGACAATGAATCTGCCACAATATTAGAGGAACCTGACTTGTATTCGATAGTAAAATTGTACCCCAACAACTTATATATATATTTTTGTTGATCAGCTGTATGTATAGATTGGTGTAATAACTCACGCAAGCTTTGATGATCCGTACGGATTATGAAATGGGAACCAAGCAAATAGTGACGCCATCTTTTAATTGCTTCAGTAATGGCATATAACTCACGCACATAAGCTGAAGAGGCTGCCATTCGAGGACCAAGTTTCTTACTGAAAAACAAAATTGGTTTCCCTTTCTGTAATAAGACTGCTCCCGTTCCCACATTAGAAGCATCTGATTCAACTATAAATGGCGAAGCAAAATCTGGTAAGCTGAGGACTGGGGGAGTTGCCATTGTTTCCTTCAACAATGTAAATGTTGCTGCTGCATCCGAATTCCATAACAGCTTTTCTTGTTTCAAAAGCTCTGTTAAAGGATGAGCAATCGAAGCATAATTTTTCACAAACCTTCGATAATATCCCGTTAACCCAAGAAAGGCACGTAATTGTTTGAAAGAATGGGGAGTGGGCCACTCCAACATAGCTGATATTTTCTTTGGATCAGCTTTGACACCAGCAGTTGACACAACATGTCCCAAGTATGAAATTTCCAAAACACCAAATTCACACTTGCTTAATTTGACATAGAAAGCATTCTGAAGCAAGCATTGCAAAGCTGTCTCCAAATGCCTCTTATGATCATCCAATGATGAACTATATATAAGGACATCATCAAAAAACACCACAATGAACTTCCTCAAAAACGGACGAAAAATTCGATTCATGGCCGATTGGAATGTGGCAGGAGCATTTGTTACACCAAAGGGCATGACATTGAACTCATAATGGCCCTCATGAGTCCTAAAAGCTGTTTTATGTACATCTTCTGGTTTCATCCGTATTTGGTGATATCCAGAACGTAAATCCAGCTTACTGAAGACCTTCGCATGAAACAACTCATCTAATAATTCATCAATCGTCGGTATAGGGAAAGCATCTTTAATTGTAATGGAGTTTAAAGCCCTATAATCGACACACATCCGCCATGTATTATCTTGTTTTCGAACCAGCAAGACAGGCGATGAAAACGCACTGTGACTTTGTTGAATCCACCCAGAAGCTAGCAACTCATTGACTTGCCTTTCAATTTCTGTCTTCTGATGATGAGGGTACCGATAACGCTTTACCTTAACAGGTTTAGAACCTTCTTCTACTTGGATAGCATGGCTCATATCCCGAAATGGAGGCAACGAAGTAGGAATGTCAAAAACATGTTGACAATCTACTAATATACCCCATAGCACAGTAGGTATTTTATCCCTTAAAGACGTAAGTTCAGACAGTACCTGAGGTGCAGCCTTCTATGAATCTTGTACTAGATAAGCATTACAAACAGTTGTGGTTTGTTGTGTCTGCTCCTTATCCATGCCCGTTTTAATTCCATGCAGCACCACTGACCTGTTATTCCATGTAAACTCCATTGACATGTCAACATAGTCATGTGTTACTCGACCCAACTTAACCAACCATTGCATGCCTAAGACAATGCTCAAGTCACATAAATCCACCACAAACAGATCCACCTGGAACAACACTCCTTGAATAACCAATTGCACTAACAAGCACTTCTTATCACATAACAGAAAGTCACCATTACCCATGAATACTCGCATTTTGTTTGCGCGTACTATAGGTAGCTGCAACTCCTCAGCAATCTCCCGTCGAATGAAACTGTGAGAGCTTCCTGAATCGACTAACACTTGCACCTCCTTGTTACAAATCAGTGCCTTGAAATTAATAGAACGTGCATAAACCTTCCCTGAAAAAGAATGCAAGGCAGCATCCACTCCTTGTAATGGATTGTCATCCTTCCTCCACACTATCTCTTCCTCCAATTCCCCTTCTGACTCCTCCACCTCAGCAACCAATATCAGCATTTTGGTCTTACAACAGTGTTTAGAATTCCATTTTTCATCGCACGTATAACACAATCCCAGATCTCTTCGTTTTTGTAAATCCTCCGATGACAACTTTTTCACAGGTAATCCACCAATATTATTCGGTGTAGAAACTGGAATAGTAGATGATTTCTCAGAAATACCTCCGACATTCGCACGAAAAAATGGTTTCTTCGGCTGATTTGTGATCAACGAACGGAGTTCGACGTGATGGTTGTCATAAGCTATTGCCAACTGCATAGCCTGGTGCAATGATGTTGGCCAATGCAATTGTACAGCCCCTTGTAAATCAGACTGCAATCCAGCTATAAAGAAAACCATTAACAGATCATCTTTCACATCCACCACCAGATTCATCAATCTCTGAAATTCTGTCATATAATCATTCAAGGAACCTGTTTGCATTAATTTTGCTAACAACCCGCGAGCATCCTTATACTTGGACGGGCCAAAACGTTCACGTAACACACACGTGAAAGCATCCCAAGAAACCACCGTTCCACTACGAAAAATCCATTGATACCAATCGGCCGCAACCCCTTCCATACGAAGGCCCGCTAATTCCATCTTTAATTGCTCAGGAACAAGATGAATTTTAAAGAATAATTCTGCTTTAAAGATCCATGTATTAGGGTCTTTACCTTCAAATTTCGGAATTTCAGACTTCACAAATTTCAGAACTGAACGTTGATCTTCTGAAGACGAACCATGATGCATCGTTTTCTGGTTCTGACTCACATGCTCCATCGAAAGGTTTTCGGAAGAAAAACGCGATCCTTGAACAACAGTCTCATGAAAACAAGTTTCCATTGTCTGAAACCTTGTCTCCATCGTCGCCAAAAGTTGTTCAAACCTCAAGTTACTCTGCTCCTTTAACTGAACGAATTCCTCAGCCAATTCCTGAACCCTCATGGTTACCTTGAGTTCAAACACGTCAATGAAAAAGCACCAATGATATAAGACGCAAACTTATATCTGAGAATATGTCACCACACTTTATTCACTTTTCAATAATGATCCATCACCACACAGTGGTCTGTCTTTATACAAAACGATTCATTACAACAATTGTAACTAACTACTCAATTCTGTTACAATTGTAACTAACTACTACATTCAGTTATACTTGTAACTAACTTCATTATTACAAGTATCACTACACCCCCCTATACAACTATCTCCCAGTCACTGTACATGATCAATAGCCCAAGAAGGAAAGCCTCTAACTCTCTTGGGCCTACTATCCTCCAGCAGCCCACCATTAACTGTAACAATGCACTGATGATATATGTTATTAGGATCCTGGCCAGTGATTATGGTATGTAGGATGCCTATGACTTGACTCTGGGGGCTGTATCATACAGAGGTTATGTTAATTGTCTATGGCTTGACCCTGGAAGTCACACAGGTGTAACTGTCTATGGCTTGACCCTGGAAGTTACACAAGTGTAACCGTCGATAGCTTTGACCCAGGGGTTACACAAGGATGATATGATGATGCTATGTTTATGCTGTATGTTGGTATTATATGCTTTATATCTGACTTGTCATGCAGGAAGTGGGCTCAAGGGATTAGAGGATCCTCTATGAACCTTGAGCTTACTGAGATGTTGTTATCTCACCCCGTTTGGGGACATCATTTCAGGTGCCCAGAGCAGAGGTGATGCCTCTAGGGGTAAGGCCCACGCATTGGAGTGGTTGATGATGCAGCTGATTATGTTATATTATGTGGAGACTTTATGATGGTATATAGATTCGTTAACATGCTTAATTATTGTATTGAGATTATGTTATGGATTTATTTAGGCTCATAGTTGTATCCTTAGATCCATGGAGTATTTACCGATGTTATGTTTTAGAATTAATATAAACTTGATGTATGCATTCAGATAAATTGGGCTGGAGCCTTATTGTCTGTATTAACCCGTTGAGGGTATTGCAGTCCGTGTGGGACTTGCAAGCTATCTGGTTAAATTATTGTATCAATCAGGTTAACTGTATGTGTAGGACCAAGTTCTCAGTTATCCGAAATACAACCGTTATGCTGTCCGTGAGACTCCGTTAGGAATGACACTTGATGTCATACTTGATGGTCAATGGCCACTAATATTGGCTCATGGATTAATTAGTAGATGTATCTTTAGATTTACGCTTTCGCAATATCTCAAGTGAATGGTTTTAGAAATATTTTAATAAAATGTTTTGGAAAAAGTTTACTCGTATTTTTATAAGACGCTCTATTTCTTTTTCAAATAAAGTCTTTCGCTGTGTATGCTAAATATCATGTATGTTAACAACCAAAGTACTACGGGATGTTAGAATGACCATGTAACATTCTCAAATATGATAAACTAGACATCTAGGAATTTTCGGAAAGATATCACAATAACCATTTGGTTAAGTATAGCCGGAGTTATTAAACTCACAACGTAGCTGACAAAACCGCAATTTTAGAATTAGAACATTAACTTCAATCCTACACTGATATTGATATACTCAACCGATGTCTCTAATATTTTATAGGGTTATATCTCTATATGTTAGTTTCACACAGGTTCAAACCTCACTCAATTTGGAGCTTTGTAGCTCGAGTTATGCCAATTTTACTAACTTATGGTCGTGCTAAAAATGGGCTGCGCGCTTAAGCGCGCTCTTCGAACATTTTTTCGCCCGGTAGAGCGCTTAAGTGTGATCCAACGCGCTTAATCGCGCATAGGCAATGGGAATTGATATTTTTAGGCCACCCAGAGCGCTTAAGCACTCTCCAGGGCACTTAAGCCCCTGCGGCAAAGAGTTTCTCCATGCACAGGTACACCAGGGTGCTCAAGCCCCCTCTTTGGGCGCTTAAGCCCCCTGAGCGAGCTTAAGCCTCCATTTTTGGGGCTTAAGCCCCCTCCACCTGGGCAAAACACTAAATCTAGTTTTCACTTATTTCTCTTGGGGAATTAAATCCCACACACCACACAACCTAATTGACAATCTTACAACATCAATGCTTCAATAATTACATCTTCAACACCATTTCATTGTGCAAAACAAAATGACAAGACATAACATCACATTCCATTAATATATCAATATCCCTATTACATCCATGTTCTTCAAAATAAATATATGCCAAAGGACTTAGCTATCAAAAGACATGATCAAAGCTATTAGCCATATATAACAATGCAATTACTACAACAATGATCATGGACTAAGTCCTCCATACTACATCACTTGGCCTCAAAATATACATGTTCAAGGGATGATATAATGGCAAATGCATCTAACAATCCTAAATTACATGCAGTCCAAAACATCGGGCTATCAACATATGACATCAGTTCAAGTATGGTCACTTGTCACCAGAGGCTCCTGCAACATCTGTACCTGAAAGGGGGTCCCCACAACACAGGATGAGATATAAGAATATATCACAGTAAACCAAGGGCCCTTGGAGCATTTCTCCATCCCCATAGTTCACTCACAGTATAAAAGCAATAACAGTAAATAATGCAACAAATACATATCCATGCAGTGTGTAACAAACATCTCCAGGAGACATCTCTCGAGCTCTCATGTTGTCCTAATGATACTCAAATGCAAATAGTTCTACTGGCCAGCTAAATTACCAAGTATGAATTACGCATCGTCATGTAACATACAAAACATGGGGGAACACTATCCTATGCCACACCAGATGCATACACATACGTATAACAAAGCATTAAACTATTGTATTGCATTTACATGCACTATCAACAACCACTATCCAATCAGGGCTTGGTGGAACAATAAAGGGATCAATTCCCAAGGTCCGAAGGCTTACCCCAATTTGCTTTCAACTCAACCTTTGTTCACCATCAATTACAACAATCAAACAACAATCCAAATGAGCTAATCAAGCTCCATAGCTTCCTCCAATGGGTGGTCTATCAATGTTGGTCCACAAGGCTCAATCCTAGCAATCACATGGACACAAATCAAACATCAACAAACCAATGGCTCAACAATGCAAGCATATTTGCTACCAAGGCATGCCAACTTTACAAAATTTATCAAAGATAACCCAATGGTTTCATAACTCATTTCCATCGATTAAATGTCATTCCTAGCATTTTTTCACAACATACACTAAGCCTCAATCCTTCTTGAACATAGCCAATCTACTCACATTATTATAAAACCCTAAAATTTCAAACTTGATATAAATATGAAAGAGATGAGGGTTTCTTACCACAATCAATCCACAATGCCTCAAGGAAGGCATTCCAACTCTCCAAGAGACAATGAAAAGCTCCAAGCTCCTAGAAAAGCTTAAATTTCGTTAGGAAAACACAACCCATAGCCTAGGCCTGTTAACTTTTTTAAGCCTATTAAACATTCAACAATTAACAAAATAACTAAAATAATATGACTTTATTATTCAAAATTACTAAAATAATAATTTTATTTATTTATTTTAAATAAATAATATCATATAGGCTGAGGCTGGCTTATAGGCCCGACATATATAAAAAAAAGTATATAGCCTATTTTCTAAATAGATTTTTTTAAAAGCCTAAGTCTGTTCTATTTTATTATTTGTAATAGGCCAAGCTTAGCCTAATATAGGCTAGGTCGTAGGCCCCTGTAGGCTGGCCTAGCCCATTTACACCCCTACCTACACCCATGTGAACTAGGATTAAGGGAATGAGCTGACCCATTTTCACACCTCTACATATATGATTCAAATTATGTTCATTTGGATAAATATATTAAAATTTTATAGAAATTCAACGTGTTTAAATCCACGTAACATAAATTGTAGGCAAACTTGGTGTCCAACTAGCCCATCAAACAGCCCAAGAAGAAAGAACTGATAAATTGGTCCAGCCTGATGATTAGGGTTTTTTCATCAACCGATCCAAACTGATTCAAACGGCAATAACCGAATAAATCGAAAACCGAAAACCGAAAAAAAACCGCAAATTTTAATTGGATTGGATCGGTTTTTGGATGGGTTGATGAAACCGATCCAATCCAAACTGATCCAATATATTAATTCCCCTCTACCTACTTGGTCTTTCCCTAATCATAACCTAAAAATTTCTAAATCCAAGACCCATCAAGCCATCAACTAAACCAAAGAAAAAATTTAGTCACATCTCATCAATAAAATTTAATCTTTGCAGAGTTTCATATCTTATTGCAAAAAAAAAATAAAAAATACATTATAGTTTACTAATGCTTTTGTATTTGCAAAAAAAAAAAAAATCACATAGCCAATATATACAAAAGATGTTATTTGCATAATAATCATGAAATAAATTTTAGGATTTTCAAAAAAAACCGAAAACTGATCGAATCCAAACCTAAAAAAATTGGAATGGATCGGATGATTTTTGCTTCCAATATCAATCCAATTCAGAGACCACGAACACCCCATGATGGCTATATCTTTGTTATTGCTGAGTTGAACAAACTATATATTAGATATAAAGGTTGTGTAAAGACTGTTCGGGCTCTTTCACATGCATAATTGAATTAAACTTTTGTCTTTTGTTTTCTTCCCAGAATTGCAAATGTTGCTAATTTTGGAGATACACCTCTGTTACCCAAGAATGACAATCCACTATCAAAACATTAAAAGACTAAAAGATATTCGCCTTCTTCATTGTCGTGAAGAGCTCATAGAAACTCAAATCCACCTTTTCCATGATTGTTTCGCTTCAGTTTATTTTCATACATTCCTCCTGAAGAAACTCTTGAAGCTTAGCACTGTGAGTGAATGTGCAATAACATGTTAGACTCATTTATATGCATGTTGTATTTTCTGTTTTTATCGGTTCCCTTTTATAATTTCCTTCATATGTGTGGTCTTTTTCTCTGTTTCTTCCATTATAATCCTCATCAAATGGATTATAAAAAATAATAATTCTGCAAACAGATTCATACACACCAGGTGGCTTAAGATTTTAGCAAATTAGCAATTGTATATTAAGCTGTGAACGAAAAAAAAAAAAGGTTTTTTGGTGAAGAGTTGCCTAATTTCTATCGGTAAGATAAAAGAGACCACGAAAGAGTTGGGTGGGGGGAAATAGAATGAAGTTAAATTGAACTAACTCCTTATGAAGGTAAGATATGCACTTATGATGATGAACATGTCACTGTTTGAAATGAATGAGAACGTTGAGGACAAAAAACCCCATTACAAGGATTACACCTATGTGAGTTTGATACGACCCCTTGGTTTGGTTGTGAATCATTAGTTAATTAGTTGGTTACACCAGTTAGTACTTAGTAGCATGAATGACATCTATAAAACAAAAGGTAATCGTGAAGAGGAAGCATCTTGAATCTTGGGCATTTGGATTGGGACTTGGGAGAGAATGAGAGCCTCTCTAATGCTCTAACTTGTTTTCTATAGAGTGAGTAGCTTGTATTTTCCTTTGTTTGCCAATATGTAATCACTATATAGAATCTGTATAGTTCATTTCCTTTGTAATAATCTCCATTGTTCTGTTCAGATCCAAATACCAATACAAATTACAGATTTCACATCTTAATCCTTATTCTTGTTCTATAATCATTTCTTTTCTTATTGATCTTGGACCTTATCAGAGTGTGTTACCATTTTGGGTTTAGGATTTTTTTTCATGACAGAAATGTGAATACCTTCTAATTCTTCAGGAGTGAATTCTGCTATTTCCTTTGATGTTGGTTCCTGATGTATGTGTATTTAGGTTATCCAAGTTTTGCATGATCTGTGCACATAATCACATGGTCAAATACTAAGGTTCCCAATGAAAACTGACTATCGTGCATTCTACTGAATTTTTACAAAAAAAAAAAAAAAAAACCTTGGACCGGTTGACTTCGGATCAAGTTACTTATTAGATTCACTGTGTTTTTAGTGCACAGGTCAATCCCATCTTAGAACTACCAAGATTCCAACACTTTAGCAGGGAGTTGGAATTGTTTATCAATCAAAAAAATTGAAGAACAAAGTAGGTACCTAATATCACTATATCGGAGATAACTATAACATCAGTAAGTTTATTTATTGGGTTTTATTAATCTTATGTGAGATAAGTTATCTTATGTCATAGAGACAAATTTGTGAGCCCCACCATCTGAAAAATAAAAAGAAAAGAAAAGAAAAATGTGGCACAATTATCGAAGGGTGTGTAGAAGAGAAAGTTATCACATGTATCACAATTATCACATGGCAAAATTACTAGTCTTTTATTTTATTGGAAACTACGGAAAAATATTGACTTTGTTTCCACTTTTTTTCTGCTAGATTTTCTGCTGCCATTTCTAGTTGATAACAGACATGTAAGGTGCTTGCCTCCAATTGTTTACTATTAAAGAATATTCTACAGCAGGCTAAACAGATGAAAATGACCATAGTATTTCATTTTAGTTTGAATGATTTTTAGCTGTCATTTCTGTTCAATCTGGGTGCAATTATAGAGACTGAAGTCATGTTGCTATATGAGTTGTTACTTCATTGGCTATATGCATTGCATTTCTTGTTCTTATCGTCTTAAGAGTTAAGCTAGTAACTGTTGTTGATGACGTGATTTTTTGTTTGCGGTTATAACTAGTTAGCAATTCGGATAAAAGGAAACAGAAGGAAATGAAGAGCACTTGCCTTAGTATGACTAGTAAAAAGGTTAAGAGTTCCCAGAATCCCTCAGCAAAAAGATTAGAGATGTTTCCTCGTCAAGTAAAGAACCTATTATTCCGTATCTCAGTGGTGAGCTAGAGACAATGATGTTGGCTAGATTTCTTATATCAGAACACTGGAAGTTGGGCTGTCTAAACAAGCAATTTCAGGCATAACTCGAGTGGTGAAATCTATGAAATTATAATGCATGATAGGGTTCACAAAACCATGTGTCTTTATGTTAGAAAGCGAACTAGTTATAACAAGGATTGGAGGCTGGCGAATATTCTGTTTGGAGGTATGACTTCGCAACAAATAAATGGTCCAAGGCTCCTCCCATGAACAGAACAGCCCAAGGTTCCTTTTTGCATCAGCCTCCCATGATATCTTTGCATTTGTTGCAGGTGGACTTGAAACAAAAACTTATAGTGAAGTTTTGAGCTTTGCTGAAAATACAATTCAAAAAGTCAGGCTTTTTGAAGTATTTTTAGTTTTTAAAACTAAAAAATAAGAGGTATGTTTTTCTCATGTTACATGAAATAACACTTCCCTCCTACTCATACATCAAAAGTTGTGGTAGCATTTATTTATTTTTATTTTTTTTTAAAGAGTGGTCCTCACATACTTTGTGTCTATGACATGAGATAATCAGTCTCCTACAACATGAGACTTGTATTTCCCAAAAAATAAACATTGTTTTGAAAATGATTGTTTTGATTTTCAAATAGATTTTTTTTTGTAGGTTACAGGGAATAGAACACACAACCACACACGCTCACACACGCCCTATTACACACACCCTAATAAAAACTCAAAAACTGTTTCTGAGAATAAAAATCAAATAGATTTTTTAAAAAAAATCTCAAAAAGTGTTTCTGAGAATAAAAATCAAATTGTAAATCCTTTAACTATTTACATGTCTACCTAGATATTGTCCATTGGGCTTATAGAAAATTCAACATAAGACAGTCATGACTCACGACAACAAATTTTATAGGCAAATTGGGTCTTAAACGGCCCAAAATTGATCCAGCTCATTAGTATCACTATGCATGTAGGACGATTCAAAGGACAGGTTTAGTAACAAATTATGGTAGCTCAATTAGTAATATGAGAGTTGAGTATATGAAAAGAAAAGTGTTTCGATTCAATCTCAATATCTTATTTTTAGAAGGGGTTTAAATATCTTCATTCATGATCCATTTAATTAGTCTCATAATCATCTCAAAGAGTCAAAATTTGTAGATAGGGATATAAATAGGCTAATCGGGGTCTACGATCTAGACTATATCATACCAAACTTGGCCTATGAAAGATAATCAAATAGAATAGCCATATGATTTTAAAAAAGCCTAATTAGAAAACAAGTCATAGTTTTTTTAAATATGTTGGGCCTATCAGCCTACAAATCAGCTTATATTATATCATTTATTTTAAATAAAATACATAAAATTATTATTTTAATGATTTTGAATAACCATAAAATATTATTTTAATTATTTTTTAAATTATTGAATATTTAATAGGCTTAAACAGATTAACAAGTCTAAGTCAAAACTTTTATTTTTTAAATATATGTTAGGTCAAACATATAATTTGTGCCTACATAAAACTTACAGCCAGACCAGCCTATAATACTTTATAGGGACCTATTTTATTTAAGTCAAAACCTATTTTAGTCTAGCCTAATTTATTTACGGTATATACTACAAAAAAAATTATTTACAATGCTATTCATAAGATACCAAAATAAGCTAATTCAATTCAAAAAAAATAATCAGAGTTTGAGTTAACTTAAATAAAAAAAAAAAAAACAGGTTTAGTTTGTGATGATTATTGCTGAGTTGCAGAGGTGAAAAGGATGGGATTGCGACAATGACATTCAAAAAATATCTCTGCCATTTGCGGAGTTTGCACTATCAAAATTTAAAAGTTAGACAGAAATATAACCCGTCGAAATTAAAATCAAAGAAGACCGTTTGAAACCAAAACACAAAAATGGGAAAGTTCACATATTGTATAGCACAAACACAATCTCTCATTTTAAGAGTCCGTGAAGGCGTGAACCATGTATTCTGAGTTTCTCACCCTCCTCCTTTTGTTGCTTGTGTTCATGAGAAAGTGTGAGAGATTATCAAGATTGTGGTTGATGAGAGCTTAGAATCTTACCCAATATTAGGGTTCATCCATTCCTCCTGAAGAAACTCTTGAAGCTCAGCACTGTAAGTGAATGTGAAATCACATGTTAGACTTATTTATATGCATTTTGTATTTTCTGTTTTTATCGGTTCCCTTGTATAGTTTCCTTCGTATGTGTGGTTTTTTCTCTGTTTCTTCCATTATAATCCTCACCAAATGGATTATATTTATATATATTCGTAGTGAGCTTTGGCAACCTGGCCTCTGCCTACAATAATAATTCTGCAAATAGATTCATACACACCAGGTGGCTTAAGATTTTAGCAAATTAGCAATTCTGTATTAAGCTGTGAAAGAATGAAAGAAGGGTTTTGGTGAAGAGTTACATACTTTTTGCCTTATTTCTATTGGTTAACTTAACCCCTTATACAAGGTAAGATAAAAGAGACCACGAAGAAGTTGGGTGGGTGGAAATAGAATGAAGTTAAAATGAACTAACTCCTTATGAAGGTAAGATATGCACTTATGATGATGAACATGTCACTGTTTGAAATGAATGAGAATACAAGGATTACACCTCTGTGTGTGTCATACGACCCTTGGTGGTGAGTCAGCATTAGTTAGTTGGTTAGAGCAGTTAGTGGCATGAATGATATCTATAAAACAAAAGGTAAAAGTGTAGGGAAAGCATCTTGAATCTTGGGCATTTGGATTGGGACTTAGGGAGAGAATCAAATCCTCTCTAATGCTCTGACTTGGTTTCTATAGAGTAGCTTGTATTTTCCTTAGTTTGTCAATCTGTAATCACTTGAATCTGTATAGTTCATTTCCTTTGTAATTTCCATCGTACTGTTGAGCCCCAAATATCAATACAAATTACAGATTTCACATCTCAATCCTTATTTTTGTTCTATAATCATTTTTTATTGATCTTGGACCTTATCAGAGTGTGTTACCATTTTGGGTTTAGGATTTTTTTCATGACAGAAATGTGAATACCTTCTGATTCTTCGGGAGTGAATTCTGCTATTTCCTTTATGTGTATTTAGGTTATCCAAGTTTTCCACGATCTATGCACATAACCACATGGTCAAATACTAAGGTTCCCAATGAAAACTGACTATCGTGCATTCTACTGAATTTTTACAAAAAAAACACTTGGAGCAATTGACCTCGTATCAAGTTACTTATTAGATTCACTGTGTTTTTAGTGCACAGGTCAATCCCATATTACAACTACCAGGATTCCAACAGTTTAGCAGGGAGTTGGAATTGTTTATCAATCAAAAATTTTGAAGAACAAAGTAGGTTCCTAATATCACTATATCAGAGATAACTTTAACATCAGTAAGTTTATTTATTACTAGTCTTTTATTTTATTGGAAACTATGGAAAAATATTGACTTGTTTCCACTTTTTTCTGCATTTGCTGCTGTCATTTCTTCCTTTGTTAGTGTGTGTCTGTGTCTAGTTGATAACAGACATGTAAGGTGCTTGCCTCCAATTGTTTACTATTAAAGAATATTCTACAGCAGGCTAAACAGATGAAAATGACCATAGTATTTCATTTTAGTTTGCTAGATTTTTAGCTGTCACTTCTGTTTCAATCTGGGTGCAACTATAAAGACTCATTGGCTATATGCATTGCATTTCTTTGTTCTTATCGTCTTAAATGTTAAACTAGTAACTGTTGTTGATGACGTGATTTTCCGTTTGCAGTTATAGCTATTTAGCAATTCGGATAAAAGGAAACAGAAGGCAATGAAAAAGAGCACTTGCCTTAGTATGACTAGTAAAAAAGATAAGAGTTCCCAGAATTCCTCTGCAAAAAAGATTAGAGATGGTTCCTCCTCAAGTAAAGAACCTATTGTTCCGTACCTCAGTGGTGAGCTAGAGACCATGATATTGGCTAGATATCTTATATCAGAACACTGGAGGATATGCTGCCTAAACAAGCAGTTCCTGGCGCAACTCAAGAGTGGTGAAATCTATGAAATTAGGACTTAGATAGGGTTCAAAGAACCATGTGTCTTTATGTTAGAAAGTGAACAAGGAAATTGGTGTGCACTTGATCGCCATTTCAAGTCCTGCAGGATGCTCCCTTTTATTCCATCGGTTTACAGTTTTAGGTGTGGAAAAAATGGATCATTTTCTGAAAGGACCCATCTATTGATCAAGTATCTGAGGTTAGCGATTATTTTGTTCGGAGGTATGGGTTAGCAACGAATGAATGGTCCAATGCTCCTCCCATGAACAGCCCAAGGTGCCCTTTTGCTTCAGTCTCCTATTATATCTTTGCATTTGTTGCAGGTGAACTTTGAGACAAACACTTATAGTGAAGTTTTGAGTTGTGTTGAGAAATACAATTCAGAAAGCCAGTCTTGGAAGACCCTCCCAAGAATGATACGAGAGAGGATATTTTGCTCAGGTTGTTACATGGTTAATAAGTTCTATGTAATTGGTGGAAGATGAGCAAAGAAATGATCTCATTGTGGGGAATATTTTAATGAAGAGACAAATAGTTGGACCTTGGTTCCTGACATGTTGAAAGATATTCCACTTTCAACTTCAAGATCCCAACCTCTTTTTGCTGTTGTCAATAATAAGCTTTACATACTTGATGCTTCCTCAAACGAGGTAAAGGTATCTATGAAGGGAACAAACTTATGGAAGAAATTAGGATCAGTTCCACTAAAAGCTAACACTCAAGGTCCCTAGAGTGGAGATTTGGGCGGGGCATTTAAATCCTTGGGCAATGAGCTACTTCTTATTGGTCCTAACCATGCCTTCTATTCACACTCCAGGGATTTGAATGCCCTGCCCAAATCTCCGCTCCAGGGACCTTCTTGAGTGTTAGCTTTTAGTGGAACTGGTCCTAAATTCTTCCATGAGTTTGTTCCCTTCGTATATACCTTTACCTCGTTTGAGGAAGCATCAAGTACGTAAAGCTTATTATTGACAACAACAAAAAGAGGTGGGGATCTCGAAGTTGAAAGTGGAATATCTTTCAACATATCATGAACCAAGGTCCAACTATTTGTCTCTTCATTAAAAATTTCCCCACAAGTGAGATGTTGCAGTGGAGGGAAATTGTATGTAGAAACACTGACCATCACTCTTTTGACATTTGTGCGGTGATGTTAGGCTGAACCTTAAAGAAGTGGAGGCAGACAAGCTCGCAAGTTAATATGGAGTTGTCTTTTTTCACTTAGCTTATGTTGTTTTCCTTTGTTTCTTGTAAGCACAGAAACTTCCATGTTCATATATCACATATCTTGGAAGAGTTGTAACATATAACAATACTAGAATTTGAATAAAAAACTGTTTATTCTATAGCTGTACCAATTAGTTCCTCATTTGCAAGTTACAAAATTGTTTATTTTAATAAAAAATTTGTAACCAATTAGTATTATAACTTCACCAATTGAGCAAGTGTATTACCTCTTTGCAGAAAGATGTAAATTGGCCAGTTGGTGGGTTTCCTGGAGCACAGGTCTGAAATTGTTGTTCCCTTTGTGTTTCTCTTGTTTTGGATGTCCTAATTATCAAATGTTTCAAATAGTTCTATGATACAAGCTTTTGAATTTTCATAGAAGACATTTCAAGTTGATTTTATCTCAAATTCGATTGTCCTACATTGCCATAACTTAAAACACATTAATTTATGTCTAATAATTGCTCCTCCTTTCCACATTAACTTAAATTTAGCATCATTTTACGGTTGAGGGTCATTTAATTATATTTTTTGTTGTCTGTTTATCATGTTTTGAAGCATGATTGTCTCAACGATAATTGAATTAGATAGAGAAACAAAAGGTGACCACTTGAGTCAAACACAAAAACATTCAGCCCATATAACTCTCTGATCATTAAGCACATCATTCATTCTTGCTATGCTAAATACAAGAAATGTCCGAAGACATCACAAACAGAGAAATATTATCATTATATGCAATTTATAGAATCATTCAATTTCCCTATACCAGAACGTACAAGAGGGTGAATAGGATAAACCTGAAATCCTGATTTTCGTACCTTGTTTTCCCTTAAAACAACCAAGTAGTTAGCTTCCTTTCTGTCCAAGACTAAGTAATCTTTGGATCCTCTTATTTTTATGCTAGAAGCTACTTATAAGCATAAGTTAGGCCAAATAAGTTTTGGAAAAAGCTCTTATCATCAAAAGCTCTCTTTTTTATAATGAAAAAAAAAAAGCTGAAAGTTAAAAGCTCCTAAGAGGAGCTTTTTTTAAGCTCTTATTTACTTTTCTTGAATTGTGTGTTTTTTTAAATGAAAAGTTATAAAGATGGAGAGAGAGACAATTTTCTGGAAATATATGCATTTAAGTAACTCTTAAGCTAAAGCTTTTATGTAATTACCAAACAGCTTTTAGCTTTTATTTCTAAGCTCTTTTCTTTTAGCTTTAGCTTATAAGTAACTTCTAGCTTAAGAAGAAGAGGATCCAAACAGGCTATAAGGATCCAACACTTCCCTTTCGGACGAAGTCGAAACCAAAAGAAAGAAGAGATTTGCCCTCATATTTTTTGGAGTAAATATTAAGGAACATGTTATATTGACAAATTTTATTTTTTACAAACTTACAAAAATAAGTTATATTAAGGAAAGGGAAGGAGGGGAAGTGTGGGTTTCCTTTGTAACTGAGTTTTAAAAAAGTGGGGGAAGGAAATAGGGAATTTTTGTAAAATCCTCAAATATTTTTCTCATTTTTAAAATCCCAATTTGGGAGGTTTGAAAAAGAAAATATAATAAATTATGGGTAAAGGATTTTTCCGGTCAATGGAGATAAAATTATCTACGATGAGTCCAAAACGACGTCGTTTTGAGACAAAAATCAAAGTATTTTTATAATTCTAATATATTACAAGGTTATATTGGTCTTTATTATTATAATTTTTTAATCTTATATCCCAAAACGATGTCGTTTTGCGCTCACTGAAGATAACTTTATCTTTAGTGACTGGAAAATACTTTTCCCATAAATTATTTAGGGGTAGGTTATATTTACAAACTTTTTTGTTTACAAACTACACTATATTCTCCCGGGAGAATACAAACTTCTGCAAACTACACTATGTTCTCCCGGGAGAAGATAGTGTGATTTGTAAAAAAAATTCCAAAAAATTTATAAACGGATCCTGTCCCAATTATTTATGTACTCTTATTCTCTTTCTTAAATATTTTGATCTTCTCTCTTTCTTAAAATAATTTGAATTTATTTGATGAAACTATTTTTTTATTGCTTCCAATTGCATTATTTTAAATAAGTGATTTATTTTTGTATATGATATTTATATTTTTTTAATAATTTTAATTTAGTTATAATGTGAAATAGATAATTTTAGATAGGAAAAATAAAATTTAGAGAGATAAAATAACATAAGCAACGGTTGTATAGCCTACAATAACAAACATACGCAATAACTAATGCTCCTGTAGTGTAACCTTTGTCAATGTTTGCAACATTTCTCTCTCTGCATTTTGTTGCCTTGTAAAGTGTATTTCTTGATCTCTTACCTTAAACACCATTCTTCACTCCACTAAGCACCTCTCTAGTTCATGAAGAAGGATCCCAAATTTTTCGGTCTCCGCCTATTGGCTTTTATGATCTAATAAAGAATCAAACCTATTTAAATATTCTTGTTATTCAATAATTCCTTGAGTAGGGCATTCAACCACATGATCAACTAACATATATCAAATTTGAATAAGAGTAAGAAGAGACGGTTCGATCCTCTTATTTTTATTTCTCGAATCGAGAGATCCATGAATCGGGATCCTAATGCATATAGATACAAATGGCCCCAAGTCATACATCCAATTGGTTCGATTTGAATTATCCCAAGGATACCTTATATATATATATATATTCTATCCAAAAGAAATAAACAATCAAACCTATTTCTCGATTCAATTATAATCCAAATGGAGAAGATTTTTTTTTTTTTTTTCAATAAAAAACCAAGATTGATTGTTTATGTATCAATTCGGATTTTTTGATTTCATCAAGAAAAAACCATTTTGATTCTGTTTTAGGGTTTACATACACTGACAGTTATTGTTATAATCAAAATGGAGAAGAATTCAAGACCATCTTCAGGATAAAGAAAAAGAGCCAAGAGTAACAAGATTTTTTAGATACGGATAGTGATGTAAAGCTAAGCAAATTGTCTCTGCCCCAAGAACAGAGAACTGTGTTGGTTGTAAGAGGTGTGAATCCGCTTAATGTTTTAACTCGCCTTGTATGACACTTAACCTGTGATCAAGTTCGGATGATTTCCTAGTGAGGCAGTTGTATTTCAGTATTGTGTCTCTCAAGCAAAGTCTCAATGTTGAGGACCTCCTCCTGCATGTGCCTTGAGCTCCATTCATTTGAGTTAACCATGTCTATTACAAATTTATCGTAACTATCACGGTTGTTAACTTTTAACAAATGGATAAACACAATTGTGTCAACAACACAATTGATTTGGGTTACAAAAGCTTCTATAAACTAATTTCCATAAAAGAATAAGGAAGTCCATAAGACTAGGTGTTCATACTAGGGGAATACAAACTTGAACAACAACGTTATCAAACAACTAAATCCATAAACTATAGTTCATATAGAATGGGGAAGTCCACACGAATACAAGTTCATACAAGGGGAAAACAAAATTTCAAAGTTGTCATAAAACAACGAAGCATTAAACTGTAATACATAAAACCCTACATAAAAAATAGGGAAGTTCACAAGAATAGGAGTTCATATTAGTGAGGGAAGGATTAACGGGGTTTAGTTTTTTGGGAATAGTATTAGGGTTTAGGGTACATGCTTAGGGTTTTTGATTTAGTGTTTAGGGTTTATTGGTAGGGTTAAGGTTCATGGTTTATTCAATATTTTGTTAATTTTCTTCAAGATATTCAATATCTTGACCATCATTTATTGAGTTTAGCTCATCTTCATTTCAAATATGGTGTTTCTAATAAACTATAGCTTTTCTACCGTTTAGTTATAGGTATTATAGAAGATTTGTCTTCAGCTCATATGTCTAGGCAGATCAAAATGAGATGAATTTAGAGACTTACTAGAAAAGGTGCCAATTTGTTCTGTTACTAACTAAAATCACAATAGGCTCAAACAGAATAGGGAATGTGAGAAAACGTATAAGCAATTTTTTTTGGTAAATAGCATACGCAATTTTATTTTATTTTTTGGTGAAAAGCATACGCAATTTTAAGTTGGCTCTTTCAAGGTTCTGCACTCACATTAAATGTGAGAAATAGGGAATTAATTACCCAAGGTATTGTTAGTTGTGGCAGAATAGTGCCGACAAGGTTTTTGGCTTGCTTTTGTTACTATTTTTGTCTGAATATAAACTATTCTGATTGTCTAAAAACAAGACCAAAATAATCAGGTAGTTTAAAATTTCTAATGGCACCAAACGGTAGCGTCCATACAATTTATAATAACAGTTTAAACATCACTCGCACTAACTTAAAAAAAATTACCCTCCAATAATCTTTTGCAGTAGAGATAAATATTCATGTGAGTTTACATATAAACGACCTTATCCTATTGAAAACAACAAATCGACCAGTCAAAGCCTCTGAAGCCCATCATACCGAATATCAAATTTTCAGATTAATAGCTTTTCAATAGCATCCTGCATATAGATACCAATCAAATACTCAGTATGAGTGTTTATTTAATATTAACATATGATGATAACAAATAAGTGAAAATTATTAAAGCAAATTACAATGCATACCTTTAATTGCTGTATTTGAGATTTCAATTGACTTCCCTCATTAGTTGTCACAGAACATGAAATGACTGGCCGGGTGACTCCACATGCTCGTCCAAGTGCTTGTTTTGATGGGACGAACACATAGGGAACATTCTAAAAAATTCAAGTAGAAATTACATGGTTAATAGGTTACTTCATTACTATAGATAAAAGTCCCAGAAATATCATTGATTTGAAATGAAAACAGCTGGAATAGTTAAGACAAAAAAACAGAAAACCAAAATATTGTTGATCGGAACTCCACGAGTCTAAGTTCATATATCTATATAAATAAGAACAGATAATTATTTAGATATCAATCTCTTTTTTTATTATTTTTGTTTCTATTCTACTACCTTGTCACTTTTAATTGTAATGTGCTTCACAGAATAACAAAGTGGAAAACAAGGATACAGAAGCACAAGTTGGGGAATTTTAATTTAGTCATGAAACTACTGAGCACTTCAAATTACGCATGGAATGCACAATAACTAATAAGCTAGAAAATTTTGTAAACATCATTCCTACATCAATTAGAACTTTCCTCCATAGAATACTTTGACAATAGTCACCCAACACATTACCAAAACAGAGTATTAACAGTCAACATAACAGAGCCTAAGCCATGTGCACTTATCATTCAACCTAAGAAGGAACACCAAGATAACAAAGACAATTGAATACAATATTGATTCACCTAAGCCATGTGCACTTATCATTCAACCTAAGAAGGAACACCAAGATAACAAAGACAATTGAATACAATATTGATTCACCTTTCAAACATTCCTCCGCTGACGCTGACGCACATATATATACATATACATATATACATATTGGGAAAAACTGCTCTCATTTTACATAAGGTAATTATCTCATGTTATCTCACTTCGAAAATCCCACTCACTCTTTCTTTTTTCTTTTTTATCCTTTAATGGTGGGCCCCACATGGCTTCTTTCAGTAACATGAGTGAACTACTCTCATGTAAAATGAGAGTAGCATTCCCCATATATATTTTTGTGTGATTCTGGAGTTATATCTTTATTTAACACAAAAGAGAAATATTATCAAACATAAAACTTAACTTATTATTTACCAGTCTCCGTTAAAATTAAATGTTCATAGTTCTTTCTAATGTGTTGAAGACAGCCTACTCTTACTATTCATGCTGAATGAATTCTAACATGATCATGTCATGACACCAACCATGGAATATCTCATACACAGCCTCGTTTATTTATCCTAACACAATTAGGCATTTAAGATTTCTCATTCTGAACGCCCATATTTTGCAATTTACTTTGCAGAAGCAAAATAGAATGAGCAGAGTGGGTATTTATATGCAATTGAACAGTTTGGCATCTAATGAATAGAACTGCGATAAGAATTGGAGTTAGCCACAAAAGCTTTAATAAAGGAAAGGCCAGTATGGCTTTGGAACGAACTGGCTAATGACATGTGATATCTATATGTATGTATTAGTTAATATGTTGCAAACAGAATGATAGCAATTTAATGATTGACTCAAAGTTTAGTAGATAAAAACAAACTTTTATGGCAATAATCAAATAATCAGTATTATATAAAACACAAACTATGAAAATTAACACCATCAAATTAAGAAAAATAGCTAGAACTATTTTAGCTAGAAGATCTTGTAGCCTATCGCTTCAACCTTTTCTTTTCAAGCATGTCATACACAAGAGAAACACGAAATAAAAAAATGATCCAGCTAAAGGTACACTTTCTAAGTAACCACATCTTCACAGTAAGAACCAAGACATGAAGACAGTTTTTATCAATAACAATGCTAAGAAAACATGACCCAGGTAGCAATGCTTTGAACATCAGTATACTAAAACCATACACAACATAAGATATCCATCTTCGAAATATTAATGAAAAGGATGACATTAAACCTCTCCTCCATCAAGAATTTGTTCCATCTAAATTATGATTTTTTTTCAGATAAAAGCAGTGATCACCAGAGTTATCACCCAATATTATTATTATTAAAAAAAAATACTTTGAATTACAAGTCAATTTGAAACACAACAATACATACATTAAACATCCATTTACTAGTATATTGAATATAAGAGTCACTAATACTGCAAAAAAAAAAAATTGTTTTTGAACCTTTCACATATGTTAATCAATGTCTCAAGACAACAATATAAGATCCTTGGCATAAACCTAATTTATATTAATATCTCAACAGCTAAAGACATAAAATTAGAAACACGGCATTTCAAGGTTGACCACGCAAAACCTTATCACCATCAGTTGATATTGTTGCATATACATGTGTCTCCATCTTAGATATATTTTTCCGAGGCCTTTGGGAACAATCAGATTAAAGTCCAGTGAACTCAATCAACATAAAATCATAACAAAAGATAGTTGAATTCATTGTTCAAAACTGTGATAACTATTATCAGATGTAAGTCATTATGGATGTGAGAATGGCTATGTTAAGTCTAGCTACTAGCCCACTACCATCTTATTTACTCTGCAATTTGAATGTACTTAACTAATATAGACCCATTCGCATGACTGTGATAACTAATATTTACTCAACAACACTATTCTATTGGCATGACTGCACAAGATAATTCCTAAATTTCTATTTTCCTGCAATTATCTGGACAAGACCATTCTCCATATTCTAAAATTTGAATCTGTGGAGTCAAAGCTCACAGCCTCACTCTGTATAAATAAATCCAGTGGATAAATTGTCAAAAGTGAGAGAAAATAAAACCAGGGACTTTTCTAGTAATACTCAATTAGGAAAATCCACAAATACAGGCTTCACAGATCTAAGGATGAATTCAAATCCAAATATAAGCAAACCACCTTCCAGGAAAAATGAGAATTAACAGCAACTATGCAAATATTGAATCCATTTTCTTTAAATCCCTCCCATGGATATTATATAGTCAACGGAGTTTGGCATCTGTATGTACAGAGCTGGATCTAAGAGTAGCGGTAAGGAGAAGTAATAACCTCAATATCAAAATATTTCCCATGTGCAATACACAAAATTCTGTAGATAGGCACCCCTCAAAAATGGTAAACCACCCCATCTTCTAAAATTGTACACACTACAGCTATGAAGCACCGACTCCGACACGGCGTTTTCAATATGTTCCCAATACATTCTCGATACGACCGTTAATTCGTCGATACGATATAATACGTTTTCGATACGCGTATCCGATACGTTGGAAAAAAAATTGGAGTATATGTGCTTCATAGCTCTACAGAACAGCAACCCCACCTAAACTCTCTTAATTCCAACCCCGTATACACAATGATATTAATCGAAGACAAATTAATTGTTATAAAAAAAGCATCAAGGACAATGATATGGTAAAAAATCTTGTTTCAGAGCAAGCAATAATAATAATAATAATAATAATTCACAATAATAGCAATGGCAAGGCAATCACATGCATATTACCCAAAACCTTCGAAAAAGAAAATCCATAGATGCTAAAAAAAAAGTGAAAATTTGATACTTGAAATAAGAAAATCTCCGTCCTCAACCATGAGCACAAAGAGAAAGAATCAAAGAGAAAGAAAAAGAAAAACTAAGTATTATTCAGAGAAAAACTGAAACTGAATTCATCGATTACAGATCTGAGTAGAGACCTCACTTATATAGACGATACAATAAATAAGCATATATTCTAGAAGCTTCTAAAAGAGATCTGAACAGAATCTAACTACCTAACCGAACCTGAGCTTCTAAGATTCAGTTATAACAAACTTAACACAACAAACACGAGAGTCCAGATACAACGAACCATAGAGTACAAATACATGACGTACACTATTAATGAGGATTTAAGAAAAATAAAGGTATGGGAAGTTAGTTACCTTATCCTCAGCAAGTAAAGGAAGATGAAGAAGAATCTCAAGAGGCTCAGCGTCCGCTGCCATCACAATGAACTCAGAAATGCCTCTGTTCAGTGTCTTGGTCGCTAAAAAAAAAAAAAAAAACGCAATAAATAACACTTGAGAATAACAAATAAAATGTTACAACCAATGAAATAAAACCTCTTTTATACATGCTTGTTTTTAAAAGCAGAGGCGAAAGTAATAATAATAATAATACCTTCATTAGCACCCTTTTTGAGCTGCTTGTAGTTGGCAGCTTGTTGAACAAGATCCAGTATTGTTATTGTGAGTTGAGCATCGGCCAAAGGGTACGCTTTTGGATTCACAGCCTCTCCTGTCTGCAAAGCAAATTATACAAAGAAAGAAAGCATGAAGAAAACTTGAACAACATTCAAGTCAGATTCAATGAATCATTTAGAAGGAAGAGATGATAACGAAAGGGTAACCATTTTTTGTTGGGGAGTCGTTGATTGAACTGTGAGCAGCGGCTAGGGTTTTCGTGCAGAAGAAAGACAGGAATGAGTGACAGTATAAATTATAATGGGTTTTAGAGAGACAGGATCTGCAAACAATGCTTATTAAACCGGCCCCACCCAATCCGACGTCTAAAATATCCGGTTCATTCAATTAACCCATTATATGTTCAACCCGGTCAAGAATCTATGAAATCGTAAAAAATTGGGTTCAATCGGTACTAATCTGATACCGATTTTTAGGTTGAATCAATATTTGAAAATTGTAACAAAATATTCCACTGCAATTACATTCTTGATTTAAACTTATCAATTAATGTACCAAAAAAAAAAAAAAACTTATCAATTAAAAAATTGGGAGGGACGTGCTGATCAATAAACTAAATTACTTTGTTTATTGTATTACTTTTATTTATATATTTATTATAATTCTTACATAAATTCAAATTAAACTATTGAACTATTGGCACCTTGAAAAGAGTCTATGATCGGATAGAGGATAATAACATTGCTTTTAGTTAGGGATATAAATGGATCAGCCAACCGATCAAGGACCTATGACTTGGTCAACATTAGATTAGGCTCGGCTTATTATTATAGAGCATGTTAAGGCATAAAAATAACTATTTAGAAAGCAGGTCGTAGACTTTCTTTTACATGTCGAATCTATAAACCTACATGCCGGTTTATTTAATATTATTTTTTTAAAATAAAATAAATAAATTATTACTTTAATAAATTTGAATAATAAAGTAGTATTATTTAAATAAAAAATTATTGAATGCCTCGTAGGTTTAAACTGGCTAACAAGACTTATGCCAAAGTTTTTATTTTTTAAATATAGATCATGCTAGATATATAATTTGGGCCTACACAAACTAATCAATTCGGCCAGACCTAAAGTATTTTACACAAATCCTACCTATTCAAGTCAAATCCTACCTCAGCCAACTTAATTACACCCCTACTTCAAACAATGATTTTTTTTTGGTTGATTGAATTTGAGTACTATAATCATAAAAAAACCTGCATAGGCCAAAAACTTATATAAACCCACGAGATAAGGCCAGTCCACGAGCCAAAATTTCATATAAATCAATCATTTGTCATTAATTAAAATTCTGACAATAGCAAACAGGCATCACCAAAACCTTATCTGAAATTCTCATCCCTGATCCATCTACCGCTCCCAACTTCTACACTATATAATCAACTATAATGGAAAGAACAAAAAATCTTTACGTAATCCTCCAAAACAAGTAATTAATGAGATAAAATACAAGTATTGCTAAGTTTTGCATGCACACCTACATTTACCAAAGAATAACAATTGATTAAAAAAAATAAAAGACAAATAAGGTAACAAATTTCAAATGATATTAACAAATTTAAAATATAATGTAGATACACTTTTACATACACATTTTTAAACGAAATCATTTAAGAACTCACTTAATAAATGACTCATTCAACCTCCTCCGGTTACCTTGCCCTCGGGGTACGGCCCTGAAGACTAGTCCCTCATTGGAACAGCGGGTGCATTAAGTTTTGCTACCGGAGGAAGGATGTGACTAATCCCCCATTCGAGGAGAGAGACACTTCTTCTGGCTCCAAATATTTTCCAATAATTTGTTTGAGGCATGGTTTGAACCCCTGACTCAAGCAAACCCTTAGGAGCTCAGTTGCCAACTAAACTACCCTTTGAGGTTCAAGTATTTTTTACATAGTCAAATAAGGTAATCAATTTTAAATGTTGAACAAATCATTAATCATTTCCTTCTTGTCACTAATTCTTATTACTAATACAAAATTTAAGGCCTGTTAATCAAAATAAAATACGATTTGTGAAAATCAAGTTGAAATTTGTCCTTTATCACAACAAATGCAAAGTGCAGTTCTGCACTCTAAGAGTAACTATTCTTATTACTATTTTTGTAATATGCCTACAAGAGCGAATACTTCTATATGGAGACATGAAATACTAATTGTCTTAGTTGGCTTGTGGTATCCATGAATTATAGTAATCGAAACCAATGAATGAGTCATGGGGAAGACTATTTATCCAAAACTATAACACCTCGTAAATTTGAAACACATAATTATACTTAAAATGAGAAGTAAAGGAAAGGATTAGTGAAAATTCTGAGTTCTGGGTCAAAATACGTAAAAATGGTAAAATGATAATTTGACAAATACGTACCTCTACATAGTAAAATGATACTAGAAGGTCTCAAATGGGGAAAATAACCCTGGAAATAGATTCAAAACGAAAAATTGAGTAGCTAGACAAGTTTTAGGAAATTTGATAAATAATATTTTTACCGGATGAAAATAATGCGGTACGGTTGCACTGAAAAATATGTCAAGTGAAATTTGTGTCCTAGGTTTGAATATAAGTTAGAAAAAGTAATTAGGATCAATAAATATGACTAGTGGTATTATTTTGATGGATTTTATGATTTGTTGGGAAATGTGCCAACGGTGAACCACTAGGGGTAAAATCATAATTTTATGCGATTACCAAAAAAATTTCAGATTCATCTATTAAAGTAAATTTAATGGATTGTAGTGAATATTGAATTTTTGAAGAAATAATAAATTCATGGATTAATGAGAGTTTAAGTGAGAATACCAAGTCATTTGATTATGGGATCCACTTGTACACATGGCAACACACTTAAATGATTGAAAAATACATAAAATTCTCTCTCCTCCCTCACACTCATAGCAACATCCCCCTCCTTCAAAATTGTGAAACTGTGACCCCTTCCCCATTATTATATAGCATGAGTTTTCAATTTGAATTCTAGATATCTTTAGGCAAAACATTGAACATGAAACTTGTTAGTCTTGAGCTTATGAGTATCTTTCATGTCTTGAACTTTTGATGAAAATGAGTGTGTGAGGAGATCATTCCTTGGAAGGAAGGACATTTTTGGTGCTAAAGGTGGTCTTGAATCATCTAAGACTTGAAACTTTATCCTTGGAGCAAATGCAACACATTGGTGGTGAGTTTTCCTAATTTGGTTTTCATTGAAATCTAATTTTGTGATGTGTTCTTGAATCTTTGAATGTGGGGGGCTGTTTAGGTGGATTTTATGTCTATGCTTCTTTAAAGAATAATGATAACATTGACAAATAAAAGATAGAAATCAAATAAAACTTTGGTGTGGTGGATGATACTTGAATCGAAATTTATGATAGAAAAAGTGGTGAATTGTGTAGTGAATTGAAATTGAGATGGTGGATTAGATTTGATGATGGTTTATGCTTAGTTTTGATGATGAGTTATGTATATTTGGTATAATGGTGTTGAATTAGAAAGGGGTTCTTGATGATTGATAATTATAATTGTAATACTGAATTCTCTGACCGAACATAGTTTAGATTTTCGCTCATATCTTGAGCTATAGATCTTGGATTTGAACATGCTTTAGTGTCACGGATTGGGTAGTTAAGGAACTTTATTCGGAGCTCCAATTTTCTGTAACGGTATTGTCACGGATTCTAGCACTGCTTCAGAAATTTGAACGTATCTGAAGTTACCGATATGGGAATGGGATATTCTCATGTGTTTTGGAAAGATAAGACCCTAAGCTAAAACTTTTGTGAAGAAGTAGAAATCAAATTCTAATGTTTGAGTAGCGTAAATTAGCCATGAAATGAAGACAATGGTGCAATCATAGGCCTTAAACAACAACGTGCTGTAGTAAACCGGGCATAACTTGAGCTAAAGAGCTCCAAATTGAGTGATGCTTGAACCTATATAAAGATAACTCAAAAATTTCTAATTCTGGAGAGTGGTAGAATTTTTAGATAAGTTAATTTATCCCGGTTTATTTTTAATGCATTGCCCTGTTTATAAAAGTTGATTTTTGGAACATATTGATTTACTAAGGACATAACTTGGGATGTATAAATCCAAACGAGGCTTATAATATATCGTTAGAAAGCTCTTGACATCTAGATTATGTTGGTAAAATATCATAAATTTAGAAAAACAAATTTAGTATAAATAATTTTATGGAAAGTATGGAAACTAAGGTTAATCTAATAAATTAGGTTAATTGCATATTACGTATGATTTGTAAAAAATAATGAGATTATAGCTATGACTTTTGGATGACGTGAATTGGCAAATTAATATGAAAGTTAATAAATGAGTTACTTTAATTGAAGATTTTAAAATACAGAAGACATAATATGATTTCTTCAAGTTAAAGAAACATGCTTTTAGTGGTTGTTAGTAGTAATGTTTATATATTGTAAGTTATGAATTAAGTGGGCGATGTCATTTTTAATAGGTGACTTGGTTGAATCAAGTAAGCTTGGATAATCTATTAACGTCTAAGCGAATTGGAATATGAAGCAAGCTTAAAGGTAATCTCTTAGTACTGGGGTTAGTCCCCATGTGTGCTCCACCATGCCTAGTGGGGTAGTGGTTGGAAGTTGTTATGAAATAGTGTAATTATAATATGTTCATGCATTTATGAATATTGGGTACAAAGAGTTGTACCGTATCTCTGGCCAGTAGACAATTGTTGTATGGCGTTGGAGACTTCCACTAGATAGGTCTCCATGGGGAGTTCTAGTTGGCTTGGGGCCGTGGAGATGTTATCCGTTGAGGAGCACTCTAGAAATGTCTCGAGTGTTATGGATGGGGGCGCCTTAAATGATGTTCCAGGAACACATTCTTGAATGAGAGCCCGTATGCTATATACTGAGGCCAGTAGGCTGGATGGGTGCATGGCTTTGGTTCAGACCATTCCTGCTCCACATATGTCCGTCTCTTCCACCTCCCTACTTCTCTAAACCCCTTTTCTATATCCCCCTCTTTGTTATATCCCTATATCTCTAAATCCCTTGCTATATCCCTATATTGTTTATAGTTCATTACTGTATTTTACATCTAAGTGAGCCGTTGGGCGGAATGATCCTCCAGAACCTTTGGATTATTAAGATATATTCATATATCTCACCCCGCGTTATGGGGCTATGTTTCAAGTGGTTGTAGCGGTACAGGAGCACTCAGCAAGAGGCCCACGGGTTGAGCACATTGAGTTAGACTAACATTTTACATTTTGGGCCATATTTGACACAGGCTAGACTTAGAGCATGAACATTATTTATTGCATGTGTGAGATCTACTCATATATCTCACCCTGCGTTATGGGACTGTGTTTCAGGTGGTTGTAGCAGTACAGGAGCACTCGACAAGAGGCCCACGGGTTGAGCACATGGAGTTAGACTAACATTTTACATTTTGGGCCATATTTGACGTAGGCTAGACTTAGAGCATGAACATTGTTTATTGCATGTGTGACATGTACCATGCCTTTATTTGTTCATGCTAAATTTTGGCTAAGTCTAGAGTTGTTGTATTTATTACCATTGATGTATTTATTTGATAGTTGGAGAATTGTAATTTAATGATTATGGACTTTGTGTAATTAATGAAGCATGTATGTGATAGAAGGACAATAGGCCTATTTTAGTTATGACTTATATGTAAATTGTTAAGAATGCATGAAATAGGATAATGTGATTGTAATGAGTTTAAGTTTCAATAAAGTTAAGTAATGCATTGTCAAGTTGATAAAAATAATGTAAATTGTTATGAGTTGTAAGAGCACCAAGACATTGTTGGTCCTTGTATGACACCCTTGTCTATTAGGTACCAATTGAGGCTTCAAAACACACTTTCGATAAAGTGAGATAGGTTGAATAAACAAAGGAGGTGCCGTCAAAATTCATAATAAATGACCAGTTGTCGGACTGACTTTGGGAGAACATATCTATCTCCACGAGGTCCAATAGGGATGTTCCATACATTATTTTGAAGCTTGAGATGTCAGTTATGTTGTGTCAAAATTTGGTAGCATTTGCAATTGTGTAGCGACCTGTAAGTTCAATTGAGTGAGGAATGCCCATGGAGGCTCTGCACAGGGGCTGTTCGGGTTTCTGTTTTCCACAAGTTGTTTCCCCTCAATTCTTACTCAAATTAGGCTCATGATATACAAAATTTAAGCTTAAGGTGTCTAATATTCTGCATAAAAATTTGAGAGCAATTGGCTGAGTGGTTTGTTTAGAATCTCAGAAATGATGAGGGATGTTTGGTGCCCTGTTTTGGGTTGGCTGTCAGTGTTGTTTGTCCAACTTCAAACGGTGATAATCGGAGCTAGAGAAATCTTTATGAGGCGCGTGATATCTTGTTGGAAATTTAATTGAGTCTAGAATAACATTAAAAGATGAGAGATTCGTAGCATGAAAATTTCTCATGGTGTCTAAAAGACTGAACCATGTTTAGCAGTAGAAAAATCGTAAAAGTGAGATTTATGCAAGTGGGTTTATGGGAACCCCTTAGTGATTAAAATAAATAATGTATGATAGTTAGGCTTTTATTTTATTTATTCCGCGTTTAAAATTCAGTTATGATCACAACTTATGTCATTACGTTTTATTATTGTTTTTAAACGCTTGCCAAATGAAAAGGAAAAAATTTGCTCGCATTATTTAATGAACTGCTGTGATTGTAATTACGTTTAGTATCATAATCAATATTAACAACACCGATGCATAACAGGAAGTTACAAAAACTGTCTACCAAACATTATATTATCAAGCTTTGCAAAGCATACGTGGGTTATGTAAAAAATAAATGGAGCACTCTTTCTTCTAACTATCATCTGTTACGTCCTTATCTTTTTTAAGGTTTTTGCATGTTCGTCTCTTCATATTTTCTCCTTCCATTTTTTGCAGCTTCAGTTCAAATCACGGATCAAGAGACATTATATATTTTGAAATTATCTTTGATATATTCCGAAACAACCTTTGAATAGTAAAGCCTTATACTGTGTTGCCATCAATTACGATGTTCAATCACATGAGCTGAGTTGCCATTGAAAGGGAATATGTATTTAATAAACTTAACAATTAGTCAAGTATTAATCTAAGAAAAACATTTAATAGATTAAAATTTTAAAAATAATTTAATATTTAAAAAGTTTTAATAGCATAATATATGTAAAGGATGCGTGAACTTACACCAATGTAAAAATAATAAATCTCATCCTCGATCTTAGTTATTGATTTATGTGCATTTGATGATTAAAATTTATTAAAAATTAATAATTAGTTAATAAATTTATCTGAATAAATTATATTGCATAGAAATCAACGACTAAGATTGAATATAAAATTTATCATTCTTGTGTAATTTTGGTCTTGTCCCATATATCCAATATTTCAAATAATTATCAAAAAGTTATTAATCTAGTAACGCCCTAACGCCTTAATTATATCCTAGGATTTAACCTTCCGGAAGAATAATAATTATCAAAAAGTTATAATTCTTACAAAAAATGAAGAGGTTCAAATACGAAATAAGATTAGTGAAGCTTGTTAGAACTCCGAACACCTCGGTTAATATTTAAAAAATAAAATAAATATTCAAATGCAATTATAGGATAATAAATGGACTAAAGAAGAAAAGCCCAAGAAACATGGGTCACAAAAAGAGTCACTTCATTCTCATTCATTCCTATATGACTAATCCAATTTCAATGTGATAAACCTTTGCGTTGTCATTGACATCATCCATGGCTACCTCATCCACTATTTGCAACTTTCTCTCTTTCATCTTACCCACAAAACCACCACCGTCACAGCAACCACCACCACCACAGCTCAACCTTCCTCCTTCATCCACTTCTTTTCCTTCTCAAACCCACAAATTTTCACACAATTTGGTGCCACTGGTTTCCCAAGATGACCCTTCTTCTTCTTCTTCTCGTGACTTATCCTCTGTGATATGTCCATCACTTGCATATGCAAACACCCTTTTCTTCAGATCTGCTTACAACGTTCAGGTTGTGGTTGGTGACAACGAGCCAGAGGAGAAGCTTCTCAACAGGTTCCGCAGAGAGGTGTTTAGAGCTGGTGTCATTCAAGAATGCAAGAGGAGAAGGTACTTTGAGAATAAGCAAGATGAGAAGAAACGCAGAACCCGTGACGCTGCGAAGCGTAACAAAAAAAGGTGCTTCCTTTTTTTTTATTGTTTGTGTGTTTTTGCGTGGGTGGAAATGTGAGTGTTGGGTTACAATAGTGAATTAAGATGACCCATCATTGGTATTGTTTCTTGTCTTCAAATACAAGATGATGGAATTAGGAAAAAATAGTTTTTTTTTTCCTTTGGGTTTTGATGAGGAGAATCCAATGGGCAATTGCAACCTTATTTTTTTATTTTAATTCAAATTAATTTTTTTGGTATCTCTTTGAATGGATAAGTTTTTGCATTGGTGATTCATATTGGGTGGACTATGTGGGATTGTGGGCGGATGTTTTGTGTGAGGTTTGTGCGTGAAAATGGATTGTCTCATGGGATTTTTTTCAGTGATGTGAGAGAAAGACACAAAAGGGCTTTGTTTAAAGTTGTGGTATCCTGATTAGGGTCATTGTTATGTTCTTTGTATCCATCCATGTTTTGTGCTATTGTTTTGTGGTTGTAACTGTGAGATATATTGGTGTATATATGCAAGAGCACAAAGTGCAAACTTTTATAAGCTGAGTATAGCTAAGATGGTAGTGATGATGACTAGAATTGCCTGGATATAAATGGAGGACAGTCTTTAATTTCCCCACTATATCCATGATTGGGTAACAATGTTCTTTTTGAAATTCAGTAATTATTCTTTTTCTCTAATGTCAAATCTATTCATAAACCATATAGACAGAGATTTGTGTTGGTAAATGATGCTAACTTGTTCTTTTTCAACGTTGTTATGGAGTTTTGTACTGTCTAATGTTTTCTGTGGTTGGACTGATTTTGTAAATTTCTTCTGCTATTTCTTGGCCCTTGACATGGAATTTCTATTGGGTGCCTCTTAAGATTTTCTTGTGTGGCAGGTGATGAGAGAGGTGGGTGTTCTTTAAGTTAAGATTTCCATTAACAATGATTATTTGATGCTTGTCTTCCTTACATCATTTCAGGAGGCCCATGTCAAGAACATTTACACAGAACAGGGAGGATGTCCCTGTAACCAAGAAGGAAGAGGACATTGATAACTGGGATCTACCTGAAGGAGGCACTCCTTATTGATCACTGAAGGATCTGAATTCTGTAGGTTTCTTTGCATTTTACTGTGAGAGGCTTTATCCTACATTTAAGTTCTGTTAAGTAAAATGTGTTCCTTGGACTTGGTGCTTTTTCAATTTATGTTTGATCTAATATGATGTGACTTGTTCATTTGTACATCAAAATTTTGTTATGCTCTTTGTTCTCTGAAGTCTTGCATCAACTACTTCTTTTTCTACCTCTTGCATCAATTTAGAAGTCCTTGTGTTGTCTTATTCACCCTACATGTAAAAGTCACTTTCACTTATATGAAAAAGAAGAGTTACATAATAGGATAATTTGTGTTTTAAGAGCAAAAGTCTTCGTCTTTGGACAGTGAAATAATTCTTGGTAAGAGTAATATATGTTTGAATTGAGATGGTAAGTTGTTCATTTCAGCTGTAATATTGAACGTAATGAAAACTTGAAATAATCCAAGTATATTTAAGTTTGCATTTTAAAAAAAAAATCACTCTCCATTAAACTCCGACTAACGAGGGTGAGATGTGGACAATTCTTGTATGTAATCTTATGCTTATATATTTGCAAAGATGTTGTTTTCCGGATTTGAATGTGACCTTTCAGTCGCAAAAGAGCAGCATTATCATTGCTCCCGCTCGCCCTCTTTATATTGAAGTTTGCATTTACTTGGAGTATATTCCTACATCTGTTAGTGTGTGTTCTGGACCTGAAAATGGGAAAGAAGTTCCCTTTTTTCACTCAATTCCTTTCTTCCAAGCACACGTGCCTCACAGGGAAAAATTGTTTTTGGCTCACTCATCGCACGTCAGGGAATCTTCTCCATGCTATATATACTTACCTCAATCCTCCATTGAGGAGGGACTTTCTTCTCCATATTCATCATTGTTGTTACTCTGCTGAGATTCAGCCTTACTCGTGGCGAACCGGGTCATTCTTCTCTCCCTGATTCTGAACTTTTGCCTGATGCCTGAAACAATCATTACCCATTTGAGATCTATTTCATTCACTCTCACTTCGACATATTTTACCCCATTCTCCTAAACAGATAAGTGTGTTACTTTGGATGTTGTTGACGATATGCAAAAACTTGTCAGGAAATTTTTTCAATCTTTAAAGTTAGATATATGTCGAAATTACTGAGACATAGCTTATCTAACCATGCATTATATATTATTTGGATTAAAAAAAAAACATGATACGGTCATGTGGGAAAATCACATCTATACAAAGATAAATCAATGGTTACGATTTTGTAATTATTTATTTTAATATTTTTTCGCTCTCTTCTTTTATATCATTGATCCACCTTTTATATGGTTATGATTCTCGATATAACCATAATATGTTTTTTTTTTTTTTTTTTTGTCACATGAGAGGATGAGATCCAAAAGAGTGTTTTTTTTTTTATTATTATTCAAAAGTTAAATAATTTGCCAAAATAATCAGCCATGTATGCATGGAGGGTGTGCGCGTCATTGTGTGAGTGACGTTGTGCATCTTCGCCCAAGGGGGCCACCGTATTATTTGACAAATTGTTTTTAAGTTTTTTTTTTTCTGGTAAGCTAATTGTTTAGCTTTTTAATAACAAAGCAAAATGTTTCCCTTGAAGCATCGAATAGGTTAAAAAAAGGTTTTATTAGTCTCATTTAACATAAGATAATTATCTTATGTTGTATAAAGAAAATAGGTGGGTTCCATCATTACAAAATAAAAATGTGAGGTACGAAAATTGAAGTGAGAGAAGATGAGAGAATATATCTTATATGGAAGCATAATAATATTTTCCTAAAAAAAAATGGTTACAAACATCCTTGACTACATTGGAACTAGACATCCTTAATGATAAAGGTAGCCACAGGGTATTCAAGATAGGATTAAGTGCGCTGTTATCAACGTTTAGAGTATATTAATCTTTTATTTAATTAAAAGTGCATTGTGATTCTAATTTCTTATCCTATATATATATATATATATATATATATATATATATATATATATATATATATAAGGATATTATTACTATCAAAAAATTCTACTACCAACTCACTACCTATCTAACCATCATTGGATCAACATTTTCTCTTTTTTCAAAATTTTTTTTAGCATTTTCTCTCTTTGATCCAATGGTGATTAGATAAGTAGTAAGTTGGTAGTAGAGAATTTTGGTAGTAAGAATATCCTCCCTCTCTCTCTCTCTATATATATATATATATATATATATATATATATATATATATATATATATATATATATATAGGTAGGATATTCTTAATCTTACACTCAATCTTGACCATTGATCCACTTGTATCCAATGACTCGCATTACTAAAAATTTTGAGCCGTTAGATATAAATGGCATAAACAGATAAGATTGAGAGTGTAACTTACACTCATGTTTAAAATGATCATGATCCATATATATATGGGAAAACATTTTCTCCTTTTAAAGGAGAAAATTTTTCTCATGTTAGTGACTCATAATACAAGTGGGTCCCACCTTGGAACTTTTTCTCTCTCCACTATTTTGTGGGCCCCACTTGTATTATGAGTCACTAACATGAGAAACATTTTCTCCTTTAAAAGGAGAAAATGTTTTCCGTATATATATATATATATATATATATATATATATATATATATATATATATATATATATATATATATATGGGCTTGCAATTTCTCATGTTGCATGAGAAATGCAAGTTTTCCTACAGAGAGAGAAAGGGGTGGGACCTACCTTAAAGAAAAAATAGAAAAGTGATTGGCACGGGTATCGAAGTGAAAGTGATAGAAGAGGAAAAAAGATTTCTCATGTTGCATGAGAAACATGAGAAATCTCCTCATGAACATAAACATTTGAAAATGACATCTCTAATTATAAATCAAATCAAAATTTTAGATTCAGAAAATGACATCTCCTCATGCACACGATCGTGATACGAAGCTTTAGGTTCAGAAAATGACATCTCTAACTATAAATCAAATCAAAATTTTCTGCAGTGCATAATTGAGATAATATTAGTGTTGTAAGTACATAAATTATATAAGTTAATAAGCAAAAATATATTTAAATATGTCCATTATGAAAAAAAAATTTGAAAAAAAAATTGGAATATTTTTTTGGGACCGGGCCGGGTCACTGGTTAACTGACCGTGTCACCGATTTTCATGAAAACCGGCCGGGTCGGACCGGGTCGCATCGGTTATGATGCATAGCCGGTCCGTTTCTTGAACCAGACCGGTTATATGACCGGTTTATCGGTTCACGGGTCGACCCGTCCGGGTCGGTTCGGGTTTAATAACACTGCATGAGATTAATGAAGCCCCTTATTTTATAGGGTTTATCATCTATCATTTAATATGACCACAAAAAATTTCTTACACACACAACATTTTGTGGGGCCCGTAGCAAAAAAAAAACTCCGGCACGCAAAACAAATCTCTATAACATAACATAATCACTTTTCCTACAACATATCTCTTATAAAATCCTATTTTATATGGTATTAACTATTAAGCATTTGTTATTTTGGATGATTGATCCACTTATGTGTATTGACTTAGTCAACTTAAAAATTAGAGCTAATAACTATAAATGAAATCAATAATCAAGATTGAAAATATAATTTATACTTAAATAAAATGATCTGATTAATAGTTTATCAAATAAAATAAAATAATCTGACTAATATATATATATATATATATATATATATATATATATATATATATAGTGCAAGATGTTCTTACGTTGGTACAAGAATAATAAATCCTTATCAATTAAATAATTATAATTAATTCGATTATTATTATTAATTAATTATTAATTACCAATAAATTATAATCGTCAGATATACGAAAATCAATAATTAAAATTAAGTGTAAGATTTATTATTCTTACACTCACGAAAGAATAATAAATCTTACACTTAATCTTAACCATTTTTTGTACATGTGATGATTAATAATTAATTAATAATAATAACCAAATTAATTATAGTTGCTTGATTGACGAAAAACATTAATGACTAATAAGATTTATTATTCTTATATATATTTAAAAATGCCCATGTAAAGAATACAAGCAATAGTTTAAAAAATAAAATAACAATACTAGCAATATTATAAATGCACTTTACATGTGCATTTTTCGTTTATTTTATTTTTATAATTTTTTTTTCAAACTAGAACCATTTTATAGTGCCTTTTAAATTATTCTATTGCATAATTTTCGTGATTATTATATTGCAAGAGTTAAAAATTGATAAAGAGGAACAAATATTAACTACATACCTAGCGAAAGCGGAAATTTTTAAGATGAACCCCATCAAAATTTTTATGCTCCTTTTTCTTTTTTTGGTAAGAAAAAATACTCTTAAATCCCTTTCTTTTCTTTTATTTTCCCTTCTATTTTTTTTTTCATTTTTGGTCAGAAGCATCTTGTTCCGGGCCCATAAAATAATCGCTTAGCAAAAAGCCCAATGGTGGGTGTAATTCTCGCCATTACCTCGATTTTCACATTAAAATGAGAAACTCGATTCAACAGCTTTATCTATTGATCAAAACCATGATTAAACTCACAAATCAAAAACAAGAATGGGTAATGTTTTCCTCCTTTCACATGACACAAGCAATTTTCCTACCGACACATAAAAGTGAGCCCATCAATTCTTTTACTTTTCTTTTATTTAAAAAATCGTGACCCCCGCAATTGATTATCTCTATGACATGGTCTAAGGATTTTCCTACAACATAATACTTACTTTTCCCAACAACAATTTATAGAAGATAGAATAACTCATATATTATATTATCGATTTTTTGATAGAATCACTATTTAACTTCGAATAATTTTTTTTTATAAAAAAAATCAATGACATAAATTTTGTATTTGTACAGAGAAAAAACAAACTACTTTCATGTCCTAACTCGTCACATCTAGTCTATATATGTAGGGTGAGAGGAGAGGCTTCTCTTTATGTTTGGACAATTGGCAGTTTTTCACTAATAACACTCAAATAAAAAATAAATATTGACTTTCATTCTAAGTGCACATGCTTTAAATTAAAAATTTTGCAAGTATGAATTGAAATCTAAAGTTTGTTTGGCTTATACTAATTAATCATTTAAAAACACAACACATATTTCATGTTAGCGAACAATCGACGAGGAAACAAACAAAAAATTAAGATAGCACGTTGACATGTAATGGAGAAATGATTAAGGTTGTTAAAGATTGAAATTTTATCTAAAATATGGAGGAGTAAAAAAATCGTAAATTGTGATATCAACATAAATCGTAAAATCATACTTGTTTAATTTTAATTATAATATTATTTATATATGTAAAAAAATATGTATTAATCAACACTGATCCTTAAACACAATGAAATTATTTTAATTTCAATCTAATCCTATTAAAAATAAATATATTTATTTTGTTTCTCTACAAACATTGAAATATGTGTATTTTGTAAATATATTATGAGAAAAATGTCTATCTTTTTAAATGACACAACTTATATCCTTTCACTCTCACAAAGAGGTGGGACCCACACCTTTATTTTTGTTATCAACTCTCTCTCCTCCTTTATCTATCTCTTTCTCTCTCTTAAAATAATATAACTTTACATTTTTTAAAATGACATACACTTTACCCATATATTATTTATACAAGAATTAAGCAAACAATACCATGTCTGCCAATAGAAACGTGAATATTCAAGCAAACAAAATGACAGAAAGTGCACTAACCGAAAAAAAAAATGATAGAGAGTGCAACCAACATTTTGAAGAGTAAGTAACGCAATCGTAGAAAATAAGGTGAGTCCCAAACCCAGACCTGCTACCATCAAAGAAGGAGAGGATCAGAAGATCAAGAAGTGAGAATATTTTTCCGAAAGACTTTCTCTATCTTCATTCTGCACATCTCTTTCTTTCTTTCTCTCGTCAAGTTATTTTCTTTCCTAGTGTCTCTTGTTAACTATCAGAAATACAAGAGGCATTTGACTGTAATCTTTGTGTCAACTACACGAAGGAGATTTCATTTATATATTAAACCAAATAAAAATACAAAGATATATACATAATGTGAGATTTCTATACTATCTACAGCAACACTTCCCCTCAAGCTGGAGCATATAAATCGTATGCACAAAGCTTGTTACATATCTGGTCTATCCTAGGTCCTCTCAAAGACTTAGTGAATCAAAGACTTAGTGAATACATCAGCTAATTGATCATTTGAGTTGACAAAATGAGTGACTATATCTCCTGAGAGAACCTTTTTTCTAAGGAAATGACAATTTATCTCAATGTGCTTAGTACTTTCATGAAACACTGGATTTGAAGCAATATGCAAAGCAGCTTGATTATCACAAATGCGAGATGTTGGGCTAGTGTCTCTGAAGGGGGAATTTATTTAAAGGAGGAGAGAAGAAATATAGATGAGAGAATTTTAAGAAGAAGAATTGCGATCAAAACATTTCATGTCGTTTATTGATCTTTTCCAGGTTTTTATAGCAAAACAAATAACAACCTAATGGCTTTAATGATTGCCAACTAATCACTAATTGAAGATAAGGATAACGACAAATTGAAGATAAGGATAAATTAAAGATTAATCCTATCTATAACTCACTAACAGACTGATAATTGCATGAAATTATTAAATAAAAAATAACATACTCCTAACTAATAAAACATTAAACATAATCTTTGAGATGGGCCGGTGGCTTGGTCATTCGTTTGGGCCTCCCATTAATTGGGTCTGCTACACTCTCTTGCCCATCAGAAAAGAGCTTGTCCTCAAGCTCAAAGTCATCCGTTGTGGGCCTCGTAGTGGGCTGTGAACCGATGACCCAGATCCCACCATCAGCAATTTGATCAACGGTGGATGTTGCTGTCTGGATATGTGATGGATCAGGTTGATGTGGCGCTATATCATTGATCCGAAATCCATCGAGTGGACGCGGATTGGCTCCCAAGGGATCAGCTGCCTTATTAAGGACGCCTTCCCCATGTGACTCCTTGGGCAGTGTGCGTGAGTGCCCTATTGCAGCTGAGTTTGTGGATGCATTTATGCTTGTTGCAGCTGAGTGGTTGGGGTCATTAATATTCGTTAGACTGTGTAAAGAGCTGTTGCTTACTACCTCATGAATCTGCCTAGCTTTGTCATTTATTTTTGTCTTCTCCAAATGGATTTCCCCTTCCTGAGCTTTTTCCTTTGCTCTTGAGTCGCACAGAGCCTCCTCATCGTTCCAGGTTTCTAGTTCTTCTTCATTTTCCCAAGTGGTAGCCTCTTGTGGCAATTGAGACCACTGTACCAGAAGTTGTTTTCTGGGTTTGCCTTGACGCCAAATTGTTCTGGTGGCCAATATTGCACTTGGTGTGTGTTCTAACTCACTCGGTTCTACCGCGAGCGAAAACATGGGGTTTGGTTTATCTGTTCGATGGTGAAATGGCCGGAGCAGTGAGATGTGGAAAACCAGGTGTAAGGCTTCTGGTGGAAGATGTAAACGGTAAGCTGCGTCCCCTATCTTCTCTAAAACTGTGTATGGGCCAAAAAATTTTGGTGCTAACTTGTGTGATGATCTTTGTCGCAGGAAAGCTGACGATATGGCTGTAGACGAAGGAGGGCTAAATCTCCTGGTCTAAATGTAAAATCTCTCCTTTTTTTTGTCAGCGTGTGTTTTCATGGCCTGTTTTGCCTTCTGACAGCCCAAATGGTAGAACCATAAATTCAAAGTGGCCGTGGTGTGTTCTGAAAGCTGTCTTATAAATATCCTCTGTGTGCATGCGAAGTTGGTGGTAACTAGATCAGAGATCAAGTTTGGAGAATATTGTTGCCCCGTGGAGTTCATCCAACAATTCATCTATGGTTGGTATAGGAAATTGATCTCTGATCGTGATTGCATTTAAGGCTATGTAATCTACACAAAATCGCCAAGTACCGTCTTTCTTTTTCACCAATAGAACAAGAGAGCTGAATGAGGATTGGCTAGGGAGAATGATTCCTGCTGAAAGCATTTCTTGACATAATTTTTCAATTTCGCTCTTTTGGAAATGTGGGTAACGGTAGGGTCGAACTTGGATAGGTTTTGTGTTAGGGAGTAAATTGATGTGGTGGTTATGTGGTCGGTGTGGTGGTAAGGTATTGGGAATGGTAAACACATCATTGTAGCTGGAGAGTAAATTTTGAATGTCAGGTACAGTATGGTGGGATTCTGTGGTATGTGTTTGAGGGTTAGTAGGTGGTGAAGAGTGGGGACAGTTGAAACACATGAGGCATGAAGTGTATGCATCGGTGACCATAAGTTTATTCAACTTTGCAGAAGATATAAGTGTTGGGTTGTCAAGACCGTGTCCGTGAAGTTGAATATTGTTTCCTTGGTGGTCAAAAGACATCAATAGTTGGCTATAATCAGTAAGAATTGGTCCCAAGGTACGGAGCCATTGAACTCCTAGGACAATATCTGCACCCTTTAACTCCAAAGCATATAAATCCACGGAAAATGTGTGAGACTGCATCACAAGTGGTACGTCCTTGCAATATGCCTGACATTGAAGTCCTTCACCATTACCTACTTGTACAGTAAACGTCTCCAAAGTCTGCAAAACCAGTCCCAAATAAGTAGCCATTTTAGGTGTAAGAACCCGCACCGCTAATTAAGGTAATTAGTGAATTAATTATGATAATTAGGAAAGGATTCCATAATTGACCTTAATAATTATTATTTGGCTTAAATAATTATAGTTAGTGAGTAAAAATGCTGAAAGTCGCTTTTCGGAAGAAAAGCGCAGATACCTGTTCTGCTACCCGGTATAAATGCGTACCGGAAAAGTATCCCGGAAAATTATAACAAATGCATGATAATTGGTAAAATATTATGTAGGACTTGTAAAACGAGTTTCAAGTCAAAATAAGGTAATCTGATGCCAGAACTGATACTGGCTATGGAAAAGCGCGTACCAGAAAGGTGCTCCGAAAAATAAAATAAAAATATGAAAAATTTTAGAAAAATGTGTAGGTTTAGATTCCAAAGTTTGGGATCAATATCTTTTGTGTTGCTATTAACGTTAATACTGCGCGCTAGGGACCAATTGCTTATTTATATGAATAGTAAGGGCACAAAACCCTAGGTTGCATTCTATCCTACGTGAAAGAGAGGGGCTGAATAGGGAGGGGCTGTTTTCTAAGTGGGAAACACTGTTTCATTGGTCTTTCACCCTTCCTTGATCAAAGTTGACACCTTTGGCTTTGATTCTTCACATTCCTTCCTCTATGCACCATGGTGGTGTATGGCTGAGGTTTTTGTGTGTGGAGAGCCTTGCATTCTGAGTTTGGTTACTGTTAGAAGGGTGTTGAGGGGATGTGTTGTGTTAGTGAGTGTTGTGAGCTTCTATTTGGGTGAAGGAACTATCCAAGAAGTCACCTTTGTGAAGAAAAGAACCATCTTGGGGTGTCATTTTCGTGCACAGTGTGGTGGCTGACTTTGGAGCTGTTGAGTGAGCTCCAAGAGCCATTGTTGCTCTGTTTTAAGCTTTGGTAAGTGCATCAACCTTTGAACTTGTGTTTATATGCTTAAAAATGGAACCTTGATGCATGTATTTAACTAAGTTGATAACTTAAGGGTGGGGTAGGTTAAACACACCTAGAAATGCATGTTTAAGTGACTATAATCGGTTAAAAGTTGAACCTTTGGACTGGATATTCACGAAATGCAGAAACTGCATTCTGTCGTGAGATATCCGGATATTTGTCGAACAGATATCCGGATATCCATATCCGGATATGGTATCCGGATATTGGTATCCGGATGTGGGATCTGGGTATCCGGATATGATATATCCGGATATGGTCAGTATGATATCCGGATATGGCATATCCGAATATGTTCCCTGTATATCCGGATATTCTGGGATTTCGCAGGACAGTAGCTGTGCTGTGTGAACAGTAGGCTATTGGGGGTTTGTGGACCCTAGATTAAGGAAGTTGAACTTATGTAATTAATGAACTAAGTCAGAATCACATGATTAAGGGCTTATGGCTTTGTTGGAAGCCTTAAGACGTAAAACGTAAAAGAAAGGCGTAGTCTTTAAGTGGTATGCTTGTGTTGCATAATTAATGATATATTATTGGTCCAAATCAGATTGTGATACTGCTGTGTTTGGACATGTGAGAGGTTGGACTTTTGGCTTGGATAGCTAGCTTGCAAGGTAAGCTTTCGTGTCCTCGGTTTAGCCATTTTTTGGTTCCACCATGTCCCATGGGGATGTGGTTTATGCATGCTGTGTTACATGCTTTGATGTTTTGGAAATGCTGTTGAGCTATTATATGCAATGTGCTTTTATGATATGCATGTGGTGTCCACCTATACGGTAAGCCTGAGTATGCAGCACATACAAGATGGTGAGGCTGTGGGTGAGGTGCAAGCGGTGTTCCTTGTACTTATGTGGGTATAGACGTATTCCTGCATTTCTCTGGCCAGTAGATTTTATAAACACACATGGCATGATTATCTGCTGCATTGCATAGTTTTGGAACTTATATTGTAAATACTGTTTTTGAACTTATATTACACATGTAAGTGAGCTTGGGGTGGAAGATCCTTGAGGACCCCTTGCCTTACTGAGATTTCTTGTTTAGAGATCTCACCCCACGTTTGGGGACGCTTATTTCAGGTTCAGGTAATGTTGAGGGCTCAGGTGGCAGGAGGCCAGAGCTGAGTTAGACTTTTCTGTATTTTGCTGACATGATGGATGCTGATTATTTGACTGCAGTCTATGTTTTCTATTATGATTATGTTGAGACTGTTGTTGGGCATTGTTGCCTTATTTGGTGAGCATGGGGTTTGTCCATGCCACATGGATTGGTTATTGTCTTTTATTTGATGTTGTAATTAAAGTATCAGGATTTTAACCCAGGCTATGTGTTGTAGTCCTGTGGCTTTAGATACTCACATTATATCTATATATGAGGTATCTCAGTTAGTTGTCTTGCAATTTACATACAGGCAGTATTTTATGAAATTGATTTAAGTAATCAAGTTGGCTAAAGTTAATGACGTCATAATTGAATTAAAGAAAAAGTTATTCCGCATTTTATTAAGCGTGGCTTAACACGATAGTATGTTAACAATCCGGGTTAACACGGGCTGTTACATTTTATGGTATCAGAGCACTTTCTAGGGAAAAGCCTGTATGTGTTGCAATAACTTAGGATGTTTCGTTGCGTGTCTACTTGGTGTTCTCTCTGATTGGTGTGTATTATGATAATGCATATGTGACCACATGGCGTGGGCCTGATCAACTCATTCTTTGTGTAACTTGTGCAGAGTCATGGTGCCACCGAGGAGGAACCCTAGTACGAGTGAGGATCAATCGGATCCTATCCTGGCTGCATTAGCTGAGATGCAGGCAGCTCGACTAGCCGACCAGGAGGCCACGAGGTTGGCAAACCAGGCGATGCTGGACGCTATCAGAGATGCGAACCGGCGAGCCACTGCTGAGGTTCTGGAGGAGAACCGGATTGCCAACCTGACTATGATGAGGGTCATGTTGGAGGAGTTGAGGGCTGGTCCTGCTGCTGGCCAGTGTCCTCCACCACCTCCATCGCCGCCACCGCCTCCACCTCCGCCTAGTCAACAAGAGGACACCCAGAGTCAGAAGGGTGAGGGCAGTCATTTGACGGGGGCTTTGCAAACCATCCCCGTATTTGCTGAGGATCGTGATGAGATCGACCGCAGGCTGAATGCTTTCCGCAAGCATAAGCCACCTTCTTTTGATGGATCTTATGATCCCATTGCTGCTGCCAGATGGTTACAGGCGTTGGACAAGATCTTCCGGATCATGCAGTGTACCGATCCGCAGAAGCTGATGTTTTCCACTTACATGCTGGAGGGCGAGGCCCATGAGTGGTGGACTAACATTTCTCACGTCTACGAGATGCAGGGCCGTGTGATGACGTGGCCGTTCTTTGAGGAGTGTTTTCTGGGTCAGTACTTTCCTTATGACTCTCAGGAAAGGAAGCAGGGAGAGTTTGACCGATTGGTGCAGGGTTCGTTGTCTGTGGACGAGTACCTAGCTAAGTTTAATGAGCTGGTCAAGTTTGCTCATTTCTGTATGGCGAGACCGACTCCTGTTTTTCTTGCTGCTAAGTTCCGGAGGGGACTTAATGAGGACATTGCTGGCCACCTTGCTGGTTCTGCTTCGAGAGACTTTGGGGCGTTGGTGCAGCAGTGCCGCGACATTGAGGACTACTGCCGTGCGAGTCAGGCCAAGAAGGCTAAGATTGAGGTGCCACAGGGTACTGGTGGTTCCGCTTCCTGGAGAGACAGGAAGCTCAGAAATAAAGGCAAGGGCAAACAGTTGGCGGCTAAGCAAGCGCCAAATCAGTTCAAAAAGATTTCTACCCAGGGGAGCGCAGCTAGAGCTCCTGCTCCCAGATGCTCGGGATGTGAGAAGTCACATTTTGGGCCGTGTGCTACCGGTCAGTTGATATGCTTCCAGTGTGGCAAGGAGGGCCACTACTCCAGAGATTGCCCGACGGCGAGAGTTGCTGCAGTGCAGACTGTGCCATTGCAGATGGTTCCTACTGGGGCACCAGCAGTGCCACCTACTACGGGGCGAGTGTACACACTTGATCGTCAGCAGTCGGACAGAGCTCCGAACCTGGTCAGAGGTACTGTTACCATTGATGGTTCAACTGTTGATGCATTGTTTGATTCCGGGGCAACGCACTCTTTTGTTGCTACCCCTGTTGCTTTGGGGCTTGAGTTGCCCAGTGATGCGCTTTCTCCACCGATGCGGGTGACCACCGCCACCGGCGAAATATGTTTGACTTCCACTGTCCATCGCGATGTAGCGTTTCAGTGGGATGGCCGCGACTTCTCGGTAGATCTGATAGGATTGCCGATGGCCAACTTGGAGATTATTCTGGGCATGGATTGGTTGTCCAGAAACTGTGCAATGATTGATTGCTGTGCCAAGAAAGTGGTGATGTCTCCGGGTGGGTCCACAGTCAGTTCCTCACCGTTCATTTCTGTCCTGCAGGCGAGGAGGGCCTTGAGAGCAGGAGCATTTGGCTATGTTATGTTGGGAGGTTTGGTGGGTGGGACACAGGAGGATCTCACTGGCATTCCTGTGGTGAGGGAATTCCTCGAGGTGTTTCCCGAGGAGATTCCTGAGTTTCCACCGCAGAGGGAGATAGAGTTCTCCATAGATTTATTGCCTGGTGTGGGGCCTATATCGTTGGCTCCATACCGGATGTCGCCACCGGAGTTGGTAGAGCTGAAGAAGCATATTGATGAACTTTCAGCGAAAGATTTCATTCGGCTGAGTGTGTCTCCTTGGGGAGCACCAGTTATTTTTGTGAAAAAGAAAGATGGGACCATGCGGTTGTGCACCGACTACAGACAGTTGAACAAGGTGACAATCAAGAACAAGTATCCTCTTCCACGCATTGATGATTTGCTGGATCAGCTCAGGGGTGCTTGCGTATATTCCAAGATCGACCTCCGGTCCGGTTACCATCAGATACGGGTAAAGCTGGAGGATGTACCAAAGACAACATTTCGCTCGAGGTACGGGCATTATGAGTATTTGGTGATCCCGTTTGGACTCACCAATGCACCCGCAATGTTCATGGACTACATGAACAGGATCTTCCAGCCGTACCTGGATCAGTTTGTGATCGTCTTCATTGATGACATCTTGATTTACTCTAAGACGGAGGAGGAGCATGCTGAGCACTTGAAGATTGTTTTGCAAGTGTTGAAAGAGAAAAAGCTTTATGCTATGCCGTCAAAATGTGAGTTTTGGCTCAAGGCGGTGAAATTTCTGGGTCATGTGATTTCTGCTGATGGAGTTGCAGTTGATCCTAACAAGATTGAGGCCGTAATGGATTGGGAGAGGCCCAAGACGGTTACAGAAGTGAGAAGCTTCTTGGGTTTGGCTGGGTACTACAGGAGGTTCATAGAGGGATTCTCCAAGATGGTGCTACCGATGACCCGCCTTACCCGAAAGGAGACTTCATTCATGTGGACACATGAGTGTGAGGAGTGCTTCCAGAAGTTGAAGGAGAGACTGACTACTGCTCCTGTGTTAGTCCTTCCTGATCCTGCAGAGCATTTTGAGTTATACTGCGATGCCTCTGGTAAGGGGCTAGGCTGTGTGTTGATGCAGAAAGGGAAAGCTGTTGCTTATGCTTCAAGACAGTTGAAACCTCATGAGGAGAACTACCCGACTCACGACTTGGAGTTGGCAGCCATTGTTTTTGCTTTCAAGATTTGGAAGCATTACCTGTTTGGCATGAAGTTTGCTGTATTCAGTGACCACAATAGTCTGAAGTATCTGCTTGACCAGAAGGAGTTGAACATGAGACAGCGGAGATGGATGGAGTTCTTGAAGGACTACGACTTTTAGTTGAGGTATCATCCTGGCAAGGCCAATGTGGTAGCCGATGCTTTGAGTCGGAAATCCGTGAGCTTATCCAGCTTGATGATGAGCGTCTACGAGGTAATTGAAAAGTTCAGAGACTTGAGAGTGAACTCCTTGTTTGGGGGTGCACTGCTTGAGATGGAAACAACAGAGGTGATTAATGAGCTGATGGAAAATATTAAGGAGGCGCAAGTGTAGAGAGTGTGCCTTGATTACGTGAAGAACCAGGACGGTGTGTCTTGGAATGAGGATGAATTACTGCTGTTCCAAAAGAGGATTGTTATCCCTCGAGGGCCATTGACCGAGGAGGTTATGGCAGAGGCTCATAAGGGCCGGTTTACTATCCACCCTGGTGCTACAAAAATATACCAGGACTTAAAAAAATATTTTTGGTGGCCGGGCATGAAGAAGGACATTGCGATTTACGTATCCAAGTGCCTTATATGTCAGAAAGTAAAGATTGAGCACCAGAAAACGTCTGGTAAACTTCAACCTCTTGAGATTCCACAGTGGAAGTGGGAGAGTATTTCCATGGACTTCGTGGTGGGATTGCCTAACACTTAGACTGGTTGTGACTCTATCTGGGTTATTGTGGACAGATTGACCAAGTCTGCCTACTTTCTTCCAGTGAAGGTGAGCTTCACTACAGAGCAGTTGGCCAAGCTATATGTCCGCGAGATTGTGAGGCTTCACGGGGTGCCCGAGAGTATCATCAGTGATAGGGACCCGAAGTTCACATCTCGGTTCTGGGAGGCACTGCAGGAGGCTTTTGGTACGCAGTTGAGATCGAGTACCGCCTATCACCATCAGACTGATGGACAGACTGAGCGGACCATCCAGACATTGGAGGACATGTTGAGAGCTTGCACGTTGGAGCAGGGTTCAGCATGAGATAAGTACCTTCCGTTGGTAGAATTCTCGTACAACAACAGTTTTCACGCTAGTCTGGGCATGGCACCCTACGAGACGCTGTATGGTATGAGGTGTCGGACTCCTACCTGCTGGTCTGAGGTTGGAGATAAAGAGCTTTTTGGCTTGGACTTTGTCCAAGATACTACCCAGCAGATCCAGATGATCAGGGAAAAATTGAAGCAGGCGCAGAATCGCCAGAAAAGCTACTACGATGTCAAGCATCGTCCACTGGAGTTCAGTGAGGGTGAGCACGTGTTTGTGAGACTTTCACCTGTCACCGGTGTTGGACGGGCACTTGGAGTGAGGAAATTGAGCCCGCGATTCATTGGGCCCTACCAGATCCTTGGTAGAGTAGGACCTGTTGCCTATCGACTTGCCTTACCTCCGAACCTAGCCAACATCCACGACGTGTTTCACATGTCTCAGCTTCGGAGGTACATAGCAGACCCTTCGCACGTGGTGCAACCGGATGATGTGGAGGTTCGGGAGAACCTAAAGACTCCCGTCGGACCACTCAAGATTCTCGATCGAGGCGAGAAACAGCTTAGAAGCAAGATTATTTCGATGGTCAAGGTGCAGTGGACTGGGCATAGTCCCGAGGAGTGGACATGGGAGCGAGAGGATGAGCTTCTCCGGCAGTATCCCGACTTTCGAGACAGATATGTTTCTGATTTTGAGGACAAAATCCTTAAAAAGGTGGGGTGAATGTAAGAACCCGCACCGCTAATTAAGGTAATTAATGAATTAATTATGATAATTAGGAAAGGATTCCATAATTGACCTTAATAATTATTATTTGGCTTAAATAATTATAGTTAGTAAGTAAAAATGCTGAAAGTCGCTTTTCGGAAGAAAAGCGCAGATACCGGTTCTGCTACCCGGTATAAATGCGTACCGGGAAAGTATCCCGGAAAATTATAACGAATGCATGATAATTACTAAAATATTATGTAGGACTTGTAAAACGAGTTTCAAGTCAAGATAAGGTAATCTGATGCCAGAACTGATACTGATACTGGCTATGGAAAAGCGCGTATCGGAAAGATGCTCCGAAAAATAAAATAAAAATATGAAAAATCTTAGAAAAATGTTTAGGTTTAGATTCCAAAGTTTGGGATCAATATCTTTTGCGCTGCTATTAACGTTAATACTGCGCGCTAGGGACCAATTGCTTATTTATATGCATACTAAGGGCACAAAACCCTAGGTTGCATTCTATCCTACGTGAAAGAGAGGGGCTGAATAGGGAGGGGCTGTTTTCTAAGTGGGAAACACTGTTTCATTGGTCTTTCTCCCTTCCTTGATCAAAGTTGACACCTTTGGCTTTGATTCTTCACCTTCCTTCCTCGATGCACCATGGTGGTGTATGGCTGAGGTTTTTGTGTGTGGAGAGCCTTGCATTCTGAGTTTGGTTACTGTTAGAAGGGTGTTGAGGGGATGTGTTGTGTGAGTGAGTGTTGTGAGCTTCTATTTGGGTGAAGGAACTCTCCAAGAAGTCACCTTTGTGAAGAAAAGAACCATCTTGGGGTGTCATTTTCGTGCACAGTGTGGTGGCTGACTTTGGAGCTGTTGAGTGAGCTCCAAGAGCCATTGTTGCTCTGTTTTAAGCTTTGGTAAGTGCATCAACCTTTGAACTTGTGTTTAGATGCTTAAAAATGGAATCTTGATGCATGTATTTAACTAAGTTGATAACTTAAGGGTGGGGTAGGTTAAACACACCTAGAAATGCATGTTTAAGTGACTATAATCGGTTAAAAGTTGAACCTTTGGACTGGATATTCACGAAATGCAGAAACTGCATTCTGTCGCGAGATATCCGGATATTTGTCGAACAGATATCCGGATATCCATATCCGGATATGGTATCCGGATATTGGTATCCGGATGTGGGATCTGGGTATCCGGATATGATATATCCGGATATGGTCAGTATGATATCCGGATATGGCATATCCGGATATGTCCCCTGTATATCCGGATATTCTGGGATTTCGCAGGACAGTAGCTGTGCTGTGTGAACAGTAGGCTATTGGGGGTTTGTGGACCCTAGATTAAGGAAGTTGAACTTATGTAATTAATGAACTAAGTCAGAATCACATGATTAAGGGCTTATGACTTTGTTGGAAGCCTTAAGACGTAAAACGTAAAAGAAAGGCGTAGTCTTTAAGTGGTATGCTTGTGTTGCATAATTAATGATATATTATTGGTCCGAATCAGATTGTGATACTGCTGTGTTTGGACTTGTGAGAGGTTGGACTTTTGGCTTGGATAGCTAGCTTGCAAGGTAAGCTTTCGTGTCCTCGGTTTAGCCATTTTGTGGTTCCACCATGTCCCATGGGGATGTGGTTTATGCATGCTGTGTTACATGCTTTGATGTTTTGGAAATGCTGTTGAGCTATTATATGCAATGTGCTTTTATGATATGCATGTGGTGTCCACCTATACGGTAAGCCTGAGTATGCAGCACATACAAGATGGTGAGGCTGTGGGTGAGGTGCAAGCGGTGTTCCTTGTACTTATGTGGGTATAGACGTATTCCTGCATTTCTCTGGCCAGTAGATTTTATAAACACACATGGCATGATTATCTGCTGCATTGCATAGTTTTGGAACTTATATTGTAAATACTGTTTTTGAACTTATATTACACATGTAAGTGAGCTTGGGGTGGAAGATCCTTGAGGACCCCTTGCCTTACTGAGATTTCTTGTTTAGAGATCTCACCCCACGTTTGGGGACGCTTATTTCAGGTTCAGGTAATGTTGAGGGCTCAGGTGGCAGGAGGCCAGAGCTGAGTTAGACTTTTCTGTATTTTGCTGACATGATGGATGCTGATTATTTGACTGCAGTCTATGTTTTCTATTATGATTATGTTGAGACTGTTGTTGGGCATTGTTGCCTTATTTGGTGAGCATGGGGTTTGTCCATGCCACATGGATTGGTTATTGTCTTTTATTTGATGTTGTAATTAAAGTACCAGGATTTTAACCCAGGCTATGTGTTGTAGTCCTGTGGCTTTAGATACTCACATTATATCTATATATGAGGTATCTCAGTTAGTTGTCTTGCAATTTACATACAGGCAGTATTTTATGAAATTGATTTAAGTAATCAAGTTGGCTAAAGTTAATGACGTCATAATTGAATTAAAGAAAAAGTTATTCCGCATTTTATTAAGCGTGGCTTAACACGATAGTATGTTAATAATCCGGGTTAACACGGGCTGTTACATTTTATGGTATCAGAGCACTTTCTAGGGAAAAGCCTGTATGTGTTGCAATAACTTAGGATGTTTCGTTTCGTGTCTACTTGGTGTTCTCTCTGATTGGTGTGTATTATGATAATGCATATGTGACCACATGGCGTGGGCCTGATCAACTCATTCTTTGTGTAACTTGTGCAGAGTCATGGTGCCACCGAGGAGGAACCCTAGTACGAGTGAGGATCAATCGGATCCTATCCTGGCTGCATTAGCTGAGATGCAGGCAGCCCGACTAGCCGACCAGGAGGCCACGAGGTTGGCAAACCAGGCGATGCTGGACGCTATCAGAGATGCGAACCGGCGAGCCACTGCTGAGGTTCTGGAGGAGAACCGGATTGCCAACCTGACTATGATGAGGGTCATGTTGGAGGAGTTGAGGGCTGGTCCTGCTGCTGGCCAGTGTCCTCCACCACCTCCATCGCCGCCACCGCCTCCACCTCCGCCTAGTCAACAAGAGGACACCCAGAGTCAGAAGGGTGAGGGCAGTCATTTGACGGGGGCTTTGCAAACCATCCCCGTATTTGCTGAGGATCGTGACGAGATCGACCGCAGCCTGAATGCTTTCCGCAAGAATAAGCCACCTTCTTTTGATGGATCTTATGATCCCATTGCTGCTGCCAGATGGTTATAGGCGTTGGACAAGATCTTCCGGATCATGTAGTGTACCGATCCGCAGAAGCTGATGTTTGCCACTTACATGCTGGAGGGCGAGGCCCATGAGTGGTGGACCAACATTTCTCACGTCTACGAGATGCAGGGCCGTGTGATGACGTGGCCGTTCTTTGAGGAGTGTTTTCTGGGTCAGTACTTTCCTTATGACTCTCAGGAAAGGAAGCAGGGAGAGTTTGACCGATTGGTGCAGGGCTCGTTGTCTGTGGACGAGTACCTAGCCAAGTTTAATGAGCTGGTCAAGTTTGCTCATTTCTGTATGGCGAGACCGACTCCTATTTTTCTTGCTGCTAAGTTCCGGAGGGGACTTAATGAGGACATTGCTGGCCACCTTGCTGGTTCTGCTTCGAGAGACTTTGGGGCGTTGGTGCAGCAGTGCCGCGACATTGAGGACTACTGCCGTGCGAGTCAGGCCAAGAAGGCTAAGATTGAGGTGCCACAGGGTACTGGTGGTTCCGCTACCTGGAGAGACAGGAAGCTCAGAAATAAAGGCAAGGGAAAACAGTTGGCGGCTAAGCAAGCGCCAAATCAGTTCAAAAAGATTTCTACCCAGGGGAGCGCAGCTAGAGCTCCTGCTCCCAGATGCTCGGGATGTGAGAAGTCACATTTTGGGCCGTGTGCTACCGGTCAGTTGATATGCTTCCAGTGTGGCAAGGAGGGCCACTACTCCAGAGATTGCCCGACGGCGAGAGTTGCTGCAGTGCAGACTGTGCCATTGCAGATGGTTCCTACTGGGGCACCAGCAGTGCCACCTACTACGGGGTGAGTGTACACACTTGATCGTCAGCAGTCGGACAGAGCTCCGAACCTGGTCAGAGGTACTGTTACCATTGATGGTTCAACTGTTGATGTATTGTTTGATTCCGGGGCAACGCACTCTTTTGTTGCTACCCCTGTTGCTTTGGGGCTTGAGTTGCCCAGTGATGTGCTTTCTCCACCGATGCGGGTGACCACCGCCACCGGCGAAATATGTTTGACTTCCACTGTCCATCGCGATGTAGCGTTTCAGTGGGATGGCCGCGACTTCTCGGTAGATCTGATAGGATTGCCGATGGCCAACTTTGAGATTATTCTGGGCATGGATTGGTTGTCCAGAAACTGTGCAATGATTGATTGCTGTGCCAAGAATGTGGTGATGTCTCCGGGTGGGTCCACAGCCAGTTCCTCACCGTTCATTTCTGTCCTGCAGGCGAGGAGGGCCTTGAGAGCAGGAGCATTTGGCTATGTTATGTTGGGAGGTTTGGTGGGTGGGACACAGGAGGATCTCACTGGCATTCCTGTGGTGAGGGAATTCCTCGAGGTGTTTCCCGAGGAGATTCCTGAGTTTCCACCGCAGAGGGAGATAGAGTTCTCCATAGATTTATTGCCTGGTGTGGGGCCTATATCGTTGGCTCCATACCGGATGTCGCCACCAGAGTTGGTAGAGCTGAAGAAGCATATTGATGTACTTTCAGCGAAAGATTTCATTCGGCTGAGTGTGTCTCCTTGGGGAGCACCAGTTATTTTTGTGAAAAAGAAAGATGGGACCATGCGGTTGTGCACCGACTACAGACAGTTGAACAAGGTGACAATCAAGAACAAGTATCCTCTTCCACGCATTGATGATTTGCTGGATCAGCTCAGGGGTGCTTGCGTATATTCCAAGATCGACCTCCGGTCCGGTTACCATCAGATACGGGTAAAGCTGGAGGATGTACCAAAGACAGCATTTCGCTCGAGGTACGGGCATTATGAGTATTTGGTGATCCCGTTTGGACTCACCAATGCACCCGCAGTGTTCATGGACTACATGAACAGGATCTTCCAGCCGTACCTGGATCAGTTTGTGATCGTCTTCATTGACGACATCTTGATTTACTCTAAGACGGAGGAGGAGCATGCTGAGCACTTGAAGATTGTTTTGCAAGTGTTGAAAGAGAAAAAGCTTTATGCTAAGCCGTCAAAATGTGAGTTTTGGCTCAAGGCGGTGAAATTTCTGGGTCATGTGATTTCTGCTGATGGAGTTGCAGTTGATCCTAACAAGATTGAGGCCGTAATGGATTGGGAGAGGCCCAAGACGGTTACAGAAGTGAGAAGCTTCTTGGGTTTGGCTGGGTACTACAGGAGGTTCATAGAGGGATTCTCCAAGATGGTGCTACCGATGACCTGCCTTACCCGAAAGGAGACTTCATTCATGTGGACACATGAGTGTGAGGAGTGCTTCCAGAAGTTGAAGGAGAGACTGACTACTGCTCCTGTGTTAGTCCTTCCTGATCCTGCAGAGCATTTTGAGTTATACTGCGATGCCTCTGGTAAGGGGCTAGGCTGTGTGTTGATGCAGAAAGGGAAAGTTGTTGCTTATGCTTCAAGACAGTTGAAATCTCATGAGGAGAACTACCCGACTCACGACTTGGAGTTGGTAGCCATTGTTTTTGCTTTCAAGATTTGGAAGCATTACCTGTTTGGCATGAAGTTTGCTGTATTCAGTGACCACAATAGTCTGAAGTATCTGTTTGACCAGAAGGAGTTGAACATGAGACAGCGGAGATGGATGGAGTTCTTGAAGGACTACGACTTTGAGTTGAGGTATCATCCTGGCAAGGCCAATGTGGTAGCCGATGCTTTGAGTCGGAAATCCGTGAGCTTATCCAGCTTGATGATGAGCGTCTACGAGGTAATTGAAAAGTTCAGAGACTTGAGAGTGAACTCCTTGTTTGGGGGTGCACTGCTTGAGATGGAAACAACAGAGGTGATTAATGAGCTGATGGAAAAGATTAAGGAGGCGCAAGTGTAGAGAGTGTGCCTTGATTACGTGAAGAACCAGGACGGTGTGTCTTGGAATGAGGATGAATTACTGTTGTTCCAAAAGAGGATTGTTATCCCTCGAGGGCCATTGACCGAGGAGGTTATGGCAGAGGCTCATAAGGGCCGGTTTACTATCCACCCTGGTGCTACAAAAATATACCAGGACTTAAAAAGATATTTTTGGTGGCCAGGCATGAAGAAGGACATTGCGGTTTACGTATCCAAGTGCCTTATATGTCAGAAAGTAAAGATTGAGCACCAGAAACCGTCTGGTAAACTTCAACCTCTTGAGATTCCACAGTGGAAGTGGGAGAGTATTTCCATGGACTTCGTGGTGGGATTGCCTAACACTTAGACTGGTTGTGACTCTATCTGGGTTATTGTGGACAGATTGACCAAGTCTGCCCACTTTCTTCCAGTGAAGGTGAGCTTCACTACATAGCAGTTGGCCAAGCTATATGTCCGCGAGATTGTGAGGCTTCACGGGGTGCCCGAGAGTATCATCAGTGATAGGGACCCGAAGTTCACATCTCGGTTCTGGGAGGCACTGCAGGAGACTTTTGGTACGCAGTTGAGATTGAGTACCGCCTATCACCCTCAGACTAACGGACAGACTGAGCGGACCATCCAGACATTGGAGGACATGTTGAGAGCTTGCACGTTGGAGCAGGTTTCAGCATGGGATAAGTACCTTCCGTTGGTAGAATTCTCGTACAACAACAATTTTCACGCTAGTCTGGGCATGGCACCCTACGAGTCGCTGTATGGTAGGAGGTGTCGGACTCCTACCTGCTGGTCTGAGGTTGGAGATAAAGAGCTTTTTGGCTTGGACTTTGTCCAAGATACTACCCAGCAGATCCAGATGATCAGGGAAAAATTGAAGCAGGCGCAGAATCGCCAGAAAAGCTACTACGATGTCAAGCATCGTCCACTGGAGTTCAGTGAGGGTGAGCACGTGTTTGTGAGACTTTCACCTGTCACCGGTGTTGGACGGGCACTTGGAGTGAGGAAATTGAGCCCGCGATTCATTGGGCCCTACCAGATCCTTGGTAGAGTAGGACCTGTTGCCTATCGACTTGCCTTACCTCCGAACCTAGCCAACATCCACGACGTGTTTCACATGTCTCAGCTTCGGAGGTACATAGCAGACCCTTCGCACGTGGTGCAACCGGATGATGTGGAGGTTCGGGAGAACCTAAAGACTCCCGCCGGACCACTCAAGATTCTCGATCGAGGCGAGAAACAGCTTAGAAGCAAGATTATTTCGATGGTCAAGGTGCAGTGGACTGGGCATAGTCCCGAGGAGTGCACATGGGAGCGAGAGGATGAGCTTCTCCGGCAGTATCCCGACTTTCGAGACATATATGTTTCTGATTTTGAGGACAAAATCCTTAAAAAGGTGGGGTGAATGTTGACAAAGTTGGTCTTTCTCCCTTCCTTGATCAAAGTTGACACCTTTGGCTTTGATTCTTCACCTTCCTTCCTCTATGCACCATGGTGGTGTATGGCTGAGGTTTTTGTGTGTGGAGAGCCTTGCATTCTGAGTTTGGTTACTGTTAGAAGGGTGTTGAGGGGATGTGTTGTGTGAGTGAGTGTTGTGAGCTTCTATTTGGGTGAAGGAACTCTCCAAGAAGTCACATTTGTGAAGAAAAGAACCATCTTGGGGTGTCATTTTCGTGCACAGTGTGGTGGCTGATGTTGCGTAATCGGCAAGTGTACCGATCGTTCCAAGTAATAAAAGTGATAAATAAGATCGTCTCCACAGGGATTGGAAAACAATTACTACGATAACCAGTCCTCTTGAGTTAGATGAATCGATTTGTGTTTCCACAATATGGTAACTAATTAAAATGTAAAGACTTGTTTTTAGGTTTTTACGAAAAAGACTTAAAATAAGTAAATGAAGGAAATGTTTTTGTAGAAGAAGTGATGAAGAATACTGTAGCCAAGGTACATTCACCAATTGTTCCCAATTTTACTTTGGATTGATTCACAATACTTATCGAAATTAACAACTCAGACAAATTATCATCTTTTTAGAAATAATTAGTTAGATCCCAATCCCTTGGTGATCTAGCCCTTTACTTCAGTTGGAACCCTAATCCCTTAGTAATCCCGCCTGAAAATAAGCATTATGTAGATAAATCCCACGAATGCAATCCATACAAGTCTATTCCTAGAACATGCATGGAGCGTCATCTTTATCTCCTTTCAGGATCAGTATTCCAATATTCCTATTGCGAATCCTAATCCCCAGAATATCATCCCTTATTAGGTTGATCAGATCTAACATAAATAATATCAATACGTGCAAGATAAAGATGAAATATAGTAAAATCAACACATATAATGATTCAATCCTTGTAACAATTGTTCACAAAGGGATCATGGCCCTGACTATAGAAAATAGATCTAGCCAATCAACATCATGATCGCTGATCTGATTTCAACATGAACTGAAAAATAAAAATAGAAGAAGATTACAAGAACGAGACGACAAACGCGAAGAACGCCCTCCTTTTTATAGGTCTTATGGTGTGTGTCTTTCTTCAAAGGTTGAGTCTCTTTTTATAAGAGACTTTGACCTAATTTGCAAAATTTGAATCTTCATCTTGTCGCGCCTCCCACGCTGACAGCGCCACTCCCGCGCTGTGAGCGTGGGAGATTCTGTCTGTTTTTGCCCACCCGCGCTGATGGCGCGGGTCTCGCGCTCTCAGTGCGGGATCTTCTGCCAATTTTCTTCTCCCCACGCTCTGAGCGCCATTCCCGCGCTGTGAGCGTGGGATCTTAGGTCTTCTCTGCCCTTTTTGCCTTCTTTTATGCATCTTTCCTGATATTCAGACTTTGGATACTTTTAATCAGTTTTTCTGCCTTTTGTTGCATTGATTGAGTCACTTTCTTCTTCTTTTCGTCTTGTAATTTCTTATATGCTGATCGCATATCAAATAATTCCCAGATTTGAACTTTGCTGTCCCTAGCAATGTACAAGACTAAATCCAAGAAACAATCAATTAATCCAACATAACATCGTACAACCAATTGATAGATTATCACACTAAGCATGCTTGAATCAATGCAAAGAATTTTAACAATGCCTTTTATGAAAAAATCAGAATCTAGTTTGAACACCCATCACCCAGATAATCAAATAACGCTCAATACTCAAGTGTTTGGGGGAATGACAATCACTCAATCTATCACAGCAATAACATTACCATAAGCTTGCTCATATTCTCAAGTTCCTAAAGATGAGAAACATTAACACATGCACAATTGACCAAAAGAACTTTACAGGTTATAACTTGGCCGGGCTAAATGTTAGGAATTTATGGATAGTAGCTGAAGCAACAATGAGATTGAAAACTGATATTACACCTTCAACTTATTTGCTTTACTCCATTAACATTCCCACAGAATTTCGGGAAATAATTCCTTTTCAGCCTCATTTTCTTTACATTCTTCCATTTTTTCCTTTTTCTCTCTTTTTTTTAAGAGCACACTTCTTTTGCCTTGCTTTCTTTTTTTTCTATTGATCTCTGTGGAGCTTACCTCATTTCCTTTGTTTTCATTCCAACGCATCAGTGATTCAATCTCAATTAAGGTAAGACAATCTGAATATAGCTAAGCAAAAATGATGAACAATAAGGGTCAGGCTCCAAGGTTAGCAATGGAAAATTTTTATTTGGTGTAGTATTTGGCCATGGCTTAACAAAATAAAATTTTCCTTAATCATTTCAATCAGTGCATGCATCTTTAGAGAAACTGAGCAAGTTCTGAAATGCTATCACAGTGAAGTCTCCCAGATTAAATAAGTGTTTAAGCACAAAAACTCACTAGCTATGATGTCAGACTAGACTTCCAAAATAATCATTTAGGCATTATTAATCATTCAAGCATAAAAATTCAGACATACTAGTTGAAAGAAATTGCCTATACAATATCATGCCAGAAGTTTATGCATCCAAAATTTAATCAAGCATATTTGAACCTGAGAATTGCTGTTGTTTATTCTTTCTCTTTTTTTTTTCAAAACAAGACGTCTTTTTCATGGTGTATGGTGTAGTTCCACAGTATTCATCAATCTCGCATTCAGCATGCTATGCGACAATTCCCAGATTTAGAATGTTGTTGTCCTCAGCAACAAATTATTCTAGATTATAGCTAAGTCTGCCAGATGGAATACACATATACTTGTTAATTTCCAAAACAGAATAATCATGAAAATCAAACCAAAATAAAATTGCAGCAAAAATATCTTTGTTCAACAGTGTTTTCAAAATGTAAAACTAATTGTTTCAAGAAATTAAAAAGATGCAGTGAATGACAATGAAAAAATAAAACTCAAATATCATCCATAAAATCATCAGCCTCCAAATCACCGAGCACATCATCATCAGCAGCAGCGAAAGGCATAGATGGACCCGCCTGTGAACTGGGTGGAACTTGAGCCATCAATCCAGCTGTGTCAATTCCCCTGTCCAGGCACAGTCGCTCCAACATACTCATCATATAGTTGCTTTGAACCATCAACTGCTGAAGCAACTGAGAGTCAGCAGATGGAGGTGGTGATGAGACTGGGGGAGGTGGTGGAACAACACCGCCAGATGCTTTCCAGACAGCTTGCTGTCTGGACTCCTTCTGCATATCATTATAATGGTTTTGGGTCAGATCTATTTTTATCTTTACATCTCTTGGCTCATCCTCTAGTATGTCCACTCCTGCCTGGATGCAAAGTTGCTCAATGAGTGAGCAGTGAGCCAAACTAAAATCTAGTCTCCCGTGAGTAATGATATGGGCTATCCTATCAGACAGAACAGCCCCAATATGCAGATTATAATCCCCTAACAGAGTGTACAGTAGCACCGCCCTTTCCACATTGACATCGCTTAAATTTGTGGAAGCTATGATGGTGGAATTGATGAAGGAGTGCCAGAAAATTGCCTCTTCATTGAGGTCCATTCGATCCAATTTATCTGGCACATCCGGCTGACCTTGTTTGGATTTCCAGGCGGAGTGAGGCTGAGTAATGCCCTCCCGAATGGTTGCATCCAAAGCAGGCATATCTTCCTCATACACTCCTTCAACAGGCTGCATCCTGTTGAATGTGTCTGTAAAGAAACAGGACTGTGTTGCTTCCCAGGAGGTGTTCAGCAACCTCTATATCTGGAAAGATGTAAAGGAGACCTCTTTCCCCCTTACCCAGCTTTTTCTTATTCTGTCTACTGTATCTTTGTCAGCATTTGCGCAGAATTCACGCAAAATTGTGCTGCAGCTTGTCCTTAGGAGTTGAACCAGCTTGTTCCATCTCCTCCTCTGAATGGTGATGCTCACCGGACAGTCGTCCGCTAGAAAACTGCTAATCCTCCTTTCCTGAATTATCTTTTTCCTTAAAAACCAGTTGTGGTACCGGTCCTGTGCCTTCGGATTTAGAAACCGGTTACCATCAAAATCTACTATAGCAGGGGCTCTTGGCCTTTTTGTGCCAGATGCACCTGTAGTCTTTTTGGCGACCCTTTTTCCCTGCATTCAGAAAAGTTCCAACACAAATAGCATCCAAGTATGTACAGCATTAAAATTCAGGATATTAGATAACCAACGATAATTCCCAGATTTATCTCATGCTTATTACTGGTTAACACTGTACTCAGCCAAATCATCTCATAACACTTCATGCCAGTAATAAGAAGGCATAACCAAATAGCATGTGAAATCAGAATTATATTCTCATGGACCAAAATAAAAGCAATCATCATGTGGTTATGGCATTTGGTATTCAAATGATTTTTACCCAATGCATCTAAGCAAATACATGTTATTTGTGAAAAATAGAATCTCAACAAGTGGCATGTATACTAAATAATGCATTTTCTTCACAAAATCATGCAGCATTTAATCTCACTATCCTTGAATTAACACACATTCACACTCCATGACATCCATAAAGTATGCAATAGGCAATTCAACTTTGATTTTCCTATGAGGTAATTTATCAAACACCTATTATGCATCTCTAATTTTGTACATGAAAGACCACATAGATATATTCCCAACCATCATCCAACATCCCATTGTCCATAGATATACATGTTATGACCTTTCAGGAATCGTGCATTAGGAAATTTTAACTCATACATTTTATCGAACGCCTAGCATGCAGAATCAAAAACCCAACTAACCCACATACGGAGATATCACCAATCAACCTACCAAGAGAACATCAACATCACATTACAATATAAAAGCAAATAGTTTGAATCTTACCTTTTCACATGCCATTTTCTGAATTGTAGAGTATCCCCAATTTTTCAGCCCTTAAATCCCACCAAATGCCACACACGGTTGTTTAGAGAGGTGGAAGTGAGGAAATCTGGTTGTGGTGATGGTGGTTTTGTGATAGTAAAATGGGTTTGTGTCAAGAAAAGAGAGGGAAGAGGAGGGAAAGAGGGATGGTGGTTGTGGTAGAAGGTGGAAGAAGAAGAAGAGAAAGGAAGGAGTGGGTGGCGGCTGTGAGAGTTGAGAGAGAAGTGAGGGAAAAAATAGGGTTTTCCCTTTTTTAAAAAGCTGTCGCGATTCCCGCGCTCGCAGCGTGGGTTTCACGCTGGGAGCGCGGGACTCACTGCCTGTTTTCCTTCTCTGGCGCTCCGAGCGCCATTCCCGCGCTGTGAGCGCGGGTGGCACTGCCGTTTTTAATTTTGTGGCGCTGATAGCGTGGGTTCCACGCTATCAACGCGGAGCTTTCTGCCAATTTCTTATGTTCCACGCTGCAAGCGTGGGAACCACGCTGCGAGCGTGGGCTTTTAAGAATTTCATACAAAATTCCCATTCTTGTCATACTTAAAATTTTATTTTATTTTTTAAAAAAATAAGCATCTAAACTAAGCAAATTGAAAAATTCCCACTGGGTTGCCTCCCAGCAAATGCTTGTTTAACGTCATGAGCCTGACTGGAACCGTGATTACTCAGGTGAAGTTAAAGGGACAGAAATTATCTCCCTATTCACAGGTTCTCCATAGTAGAACTTGAGCCGATTCCCATTTACCTTAAAGGGTCTCTCAGCATCCAGAGGAGAGATCTCAATGGTACCATATGGAAATACATTTTTCACTACAAAAGGACCAGACCAACGAGATTTAAGTTTACCTGGAAACAACCTCAGTCGAGAGTTGTACAATAATAACTGTTGACCAGGTGCAAACTCTTTGTGCTTGATCTTGTTATCATGCCACAGCTTAGTCTTCTCTTTATAAATTTGTGCACTTTCATAAGCAGTTCTTCTGAACTCATCAAGCTCATTCAGCTGCAATATTCTCTTCTTTTGAGCTCCGGATGGTTCAAAATTTAAAAACCTTGTAGCCCACAAGGCTTTGTGTTCTAACTCCACTGGAAAATGACAAGGTTTGCCATACACCAATTGATAAGGTGACATGCCAATTGGAGTTTTGAACGCAGTTCTGTACGCCTAGAGTGCATCATCAAGCTTCTTAGCCCAATCCTTCCGAGAAATTCACACTGTCTTTTCTAGGATTCTCTTTATCTCCCTATTGGAGATTTCCACTTGCCCACTAGTCTGGGGATGATATGG